>PVLA01002249.1:246209-282460 GCA_004027455.1 Hydrochoerus hydrochaeris | reverse complement strand
TATGAAGAATGTTGTACTGGTATGCATAAAACAGAATGCTCTCACTAGATATTTGTGTCAGGAGACACAAATACCAGATGGGTCAGAGTAAGACCAAAGGTAAGGTGATCACTACACAGACAATCTCAGCTTTCATGGAGACAAGGACCTAAATTCAAGCAAAGACAGCTAGGAATGCCTCTGATTAGTCACGATGGAATAAAGAAGAATTGCAAGATGCACACGTGTTAAACATTCATGATCCGTGAAATGAAAGGAGAACACACATATGATATATTTTGCTTTGGTCCTAAAGTGCTATTAATACAACACTTTCAGTAATAGTTACCAATTCATGAAATCCCCTGGGCAGCTGTGTAAGGGGAGTTCTAATATCCTCAAGTACAGATGAGCAGACAGCAGTGGTACTGAGTTTAAAGTCATGCAGCCAGTCCATGGTGGACTCAAGCTTACCAGCCAAGGCAGTGTAACCCACCGTGTGTGAAAGTCACTGTGCTGGTCCACTGCCACCCTGTCCCTCTAACACACAAAGCTGGTGAGTGGGGTCAGGTCCCACCTGCTGATGGGCTGGAAAAAGCCATCACCAATTCAATGGTGAAGAGATAGGGTAACAGTTTGAAGTAATGGGCTGCCCAAGTTGAGACATTTAGTGGGGCACCAGATGGAAAGGTCAGACCTCATGGTAAGCACATGGTGTGTGAAGATGCAGGCAGAGAAATGATTTCATAGAAAAGAGGATCCCAGCAGTTTGGTGTGTGAATGTCATGTTAGTCATTCGCTTCTCTGGAATGAGTCTTTTACATGTATTTGCACAAAACAAACAGTGCTTGATTCACAGTAGGAAACTAGGGCCATTTTAATCTCTAAAGATAAATCAGAAAAGTATACAGCTGAGGAGGAAACACAGCATCAGAAGCATTTCCTCTGGAATCCTTTTACCTTTTTCTTTGAGAGAGAACTCTGTCCTACTACTAAAGCTCAAACCACAAACATAGCAAACTAAACAAACAAAATCATTTTCCCCTCAACTACT
Source organism: Hydrochoerus hydrochaeris (assembly GCA_004027455.1). Lineage (NCBI taxonomy): Eukaryota > Metazoa > Chordata > Mammalia > Rodentia > Hydrochaeridae > Hydrochoerus > Hydrochoerus hydrochaeris. The sequence goes on along the minus strand of PVLA01002249.1, from coordinate 281,427 downwards.
CTACTGTTTGTTAGGAAAACTCACATCTTAAACTGAGGTTCCTCCAAATTTTTGAGGCATTCCCTCACCTCCATATGACTGCTCTCGGTTCTAGAGAATGAGGTCAAAAGACCTGAAAAAAGTTAATCAGAAAGAACCTGTCTGGACAATTTAGAATCATGAGGACAAAAGATATCTTGGGATAATCAGGAATTCAGTCTACCAACTTATTATGAATATTGCAAGAACCCTAGTTCATGTAAGCCAAGAACCAAGGTTTAGTAAACATTTACTAAGTGCTATACCCTGGGGTGTTGATCTGCAGGGGGACAAGCTTACTAACTGATCAAAACTTTTCATCTTTATAGGCTGCATGATCAATAATTTTTTTGTGTCTATGAAGCTCTGTGAATTTTTATTAACAACACTGTCTTCCTAGCAGGCTATTGTATCTCTAATCATATCATCTATCAATGGTTCTTAAAAAGAACTAGAAATGGGCTTGGGGAATTTACACTAATATTGCATACGTAGAAACAATTAAAGTGGATAAAGCAGAGAACCTACAGAATATTATCAGAAAAGTTAATAAACATTTTTATTTGTGCTGTGAATAGAGTCATCTTACTTTATCAGTTTTAAGGTCAAATTATAGAACTTTAAGTTTGAAAAGTGGAGTTTCTGAGATAAATTAATGAGCGGAAGGGAACAGGGTGGCTGAAAGAACAGAATGGGCAATTTTATTTTTCTGCCTATTAATATAAAAATATTGGAACATTCACTGGATTGATGATGCCTATTAATCATTTGCCCTGAAGAGTGTGCAGCTTACCTTGCTGGAAGAGCATCTTGGACTCCATGGAAGCATTAAACACTTAGCAAGTTTGTACCAAGTGCTTCAGGACTGATGCCCAGAATGATCAGCAAGATGACTTTCTGGGGATCATGACATCTGGGGAGCAGTCTCCATGAAGAAGCAGCTCCCCATCTTCACATGGCCCTCAAGATGTGGAAGAATGGTATCCATTCCTGAAACTTGGCTCCCACCAACTTCAATTGACTTGGGTCTCCACATCTACCAATCTGCAGATCCTGCCAGGACTTCTCTCTAACACAGCTTTTAGGTGATGAAGGAGCTCAAGTCTTCCCTAAATGTCACCTCCTTTGTGATGTGTACCTTTCATCTGCACCCCTATGGCTTCATTTTCACACTTCATGCAGCCTGCACTTCTGAAAGATAGAGCTATCAGAACCACTGCTTAAAATGAGACTTCCAAAGCGTTATCACATGCACAATTCCTTTCCCTCTGTGTTGGTCAGATTTCCTGTCACTGGGACATGATGCTCACAACCACAACATAAAGGAGAAGAGGTTTAATCTGGCTCATGGCTTTGGTGGGTTCAGTCCATGTTCAGCTTGCTCCAAGGTGAACATCATGGTGGAAGGCTGTGACAGGGCTGAGACATTTAATTCAGACAGCCAGGAAGTAGAGGAGGGAAGCAGCACCAAAGAACAAGGAGTGGGGACCAAATGCAGATCCCAAGGCCACATCTCTGTGACCCACTCTGATACACCAGGAAGTCTGCTTCAAACCCCTGGGTAACTCCTGAGACAATCACTTGAATGCAATTAAACTTAACCACATTCTGTCATACCTGAGCACCTCGGGAAGAATGGTATTTTTAACTCCTTTCCCCCTCTAGTGGAGTCTAATGTCTTGATTTGTTCATTTGTTTCTTATTTATTTTTGTAACTACACCATACTCTACTGACTTCTAAAATGGACAGAGAATTTTTGCTAAACGAGATTTCCTCAGCTTGTGTTTGTGAAGCTTGTATTTGAACCCTGGCAACATCTGTTTTACTTTTAGACTATCATTATTTCCATTTTTCACTCATATTGGTCCAGTTTTCTTTTCTTATGCCTTGGAGTTCCTTACTTTATTCAGATTTGTATTTTCCCCCTTCAACAATGGTTTCCAGGAACCACTGTCATCTCTTATGTGTACCATGAACAAAAACCTAGGTCTCTATTTTTTATCTAATGGACTACCATAAGAACTTCATCAATGCTTCATTAAAAAAATAAAGAAGAACTTAAACACAGAAAACACGTACGAGGTCAGATTGAACACACGAATTGCTGTCTCATGATTTATGTCTTAACTCTCCACAAATCAACATCCAATACAAGAAATCAGCTGTGGATGATCACTTAGCTGCCTGTTCTTTCTCTCTTTGTGTTCTTTCCATTTACCTTTATGATACTAAACCTGTAAATGTCTAGTCCCACTCATCAGTCCCTGGCTTCTGAATGAATACCGGAGAGCAGTGGGAACCTTACTGAGAAGGAAGTTCCCCCGCTACCTCACGGGATGGAGCCTCTCTGCTCCTGGAGCTTTGTGTGTCCTCAGCTGTCCACTCTCCCTCCTCCACACTGAGCTCTCAGTTCCAAAGCGTGAATCTGGCCTCTCTACCCTGCTGTAGCAGGCAGTTCTCTTGCAATGGAAGAGAGAGGCCCAGTGGAGGCTGAGCTGCTCTACCTTCCCATGAATCAGCTCCCTGGAAGACAGTCCTCAGTAGGATGTGATTTCTGCCCAGCAGTCACATTTTCTCTACCAGGTGTCATGAAAAGTCAGTGTCATGTGTCTGCACAGCCTTGAATGTCACGTTCCACTCTTGGCTGGATGCATCAAAAACTTTTGTCTGCTGAAATCCTCTACTGATTTTACTTTCTCTAATATTTTTTCTCTAATATCCTTTTGTAAATCTGTTTGGTTGCAGGGCCATTTTCTTAGTGAAGGACATTTTCATCTCTTTGTTAATACAGACTCCGAATCCTGATGAATAAAGTCTTGCTAAGGGACAGTCACAGGGCGGTGGCTAGCACTACCTGGATGTCTGGGTGAAGTCAGTGTTAGTCCCAGCCCAAGCCAAGCATCTCTGTGTCCAGCCACTTCCACCCCGCTTTAAACTGGCTGCACCAAAGATTGTCACATCTGCAAATCTACAACTGCTATTGCACATTTGCAAAGCTCCACTCTAGTTTAGGGATAGTTACCAAATCTTGCTTAATTGTATGCTTTAATATTCAAATCCTGATTATGAAATATTTTGAGAAAATCCCCCCTCACCACTACCACATTCTCAATCTTGTCAGTGTTGCTCCTTTTTGGAGAGACTGGAAGAATTTTATCGGCCTAGGTTATGTTCTCATTTTTCTTCCTCCAACTTTCCTCCTCTACTGTGTCCTCAGAGAGATCCTTGCAAAGTGCAAATCTATTAAGGAAAATTTCAGAAAATTTTCAGAAAATTTCTAGTAGCTCTGAGTTACTTGCTCTTCTCCTGTGTTGGACTGTGAGAGGAAGATCAGAGCGCCTTTCTAGCCTGCAGCCAGTGGCACCAGGCGGCGGGAAATTTACTGAGCAAAAATGCGTAACAAAGGATCATGAAAACACAGCATTATGCTCTTTCTCTTTTATGTATCGCTGCTTTTTTTCTCTTTTAAATTGTAGTTTATCAAAAAAAAAATGTTAGGCTGTATCTGTCCTTTATTTCCTAGAGGAATTTTTTTATGAGTAGGGAAGAAAAAATGACTTTTGGGAATTTTCATTTTTATTATTGTCCTAATGCTGTGACAACATTTCCTCGTACTTCTTATTATTTTTCTAAATCATAGTATTTTGTACCTGTTAGGAAACATTATTTCAAAAGACTTATCATCTTTAAATATTTCACTTTTCATCCATAAAATGTTCTTTAAAGCACATTTGTGTTTTCCTCTTTCTTGGTGAAATATGCTTACCCAAACTCACCAGAGACACTTCAAATTTGCATTTCTGAGCTCTCTTTTAAAGCACTTGACCTTACAGTTAACTTTTTGATTAGAAGCTTCAAGTGTGCTTCCGAAAAAATAAAGTAAAATAAAAAGTATCCTCTGCTCTGTACAATACAGGGCATCTGTGCCAGTTCACAGCCAGTCTAGACAGAGGTCCCTAAAATCCCCGAAGGTACCTAAGTGCTCAAAAGTCTGAGGCGGGGGAGGCAACTAAAGCTTCATGCTTCTCACCACAAACCCACACACGGGGCAGCACGAGTGTGGGCATCGGGCACACAATGGTCAGATTTCCCTGCATTATTTCCCATTTTTCAGTGGTCTCTATTGCTTCTGAAGAAACAGATATTCATTATGGAAAAGTTATTCATTGCCCAGAGTTAGACAATTCATTATAGGAGAGTAAGCTGATTGGCACAAGAGAGTTATGCGGACCCACCTCCTGTCAAATTACTCCAGGGACATCAATGCCACATGGGGTATTTCTGTGCCCTGACGTTCACACAACCTGGGTGTGTTAGTCTGCTCGCTCTGTCCATCTAGGTGACTTATGGCCATTGCCTCAGAACTGAGTTGATGAGGTAACTGCAGGCTTTGTGATGCTGAGAACTGTGATCCACTTCACTCTGGCCATGAGTCCGTTAGTGAAGCACCTCGCTGAAATGCTCCCTGGCTTCTTTAAAAATATGGAAGCACTGTGATGACACGATTTATGTTTTGGGTTCAAAGTATTTTTCAGGGAATATAATATTTATTTTCAAAAAGCTTACTGTGCCTGTTATGAGAGAAAGCAGCATCATATAATGATCATCAAATATCAAAATAAAATATATAAATAATATCACACAGTGACCTATTAATATAATGCACAATGGTAGGTCACCATTTTCAGGTGTCTACCATCTTCAGGTTCTTTCATATCTGTTTAAAATTAATCTTCAAGATAATTCTGTGAGATATTCTTGGTAATACTTGCTTTATTAAAAAAGAAGAATTCATGAAGTATTGTGGACAGTCAAAAGTCCATTTCAGAGCTGAAGTAGACAAACTTGAAATAAGATGTGATTCCTCTGGCTTCCAATACTTTACAGCCTTTATTCATGTCTGTCTGTCTGTTTGGGCTTTGTGTTTGTTTTGCTCTGGGCTAACAATGGGACACCAGCACCGCACCCCCTAAGTGAGTGTGTGTTCCCCCTCTGGAGCCTCGCTGTGACTTTTAAGAATATGATACTAGGTCTCATCAGATTATTCCGCTAGTGTCAAGCCATCAGCCAAGGACAACTCACAGGTTTTCTGTTGAAGCATCTGTGAGTGTGGGAACAAAACGGATGCTGAGGGACACAGCTGGCTGGTGCAGCCCAGCCCACGCCAGCCCGCCCCCAGGGAGCAGGCCTGTGACAGGTGCATCTGTCAGCTTCCCCTGGCCTGGAATCCATACCTGCGACCCATAAAGTCATGGAGCAGAAGCTTCCTTTACTCGTGGATCCCGTCCGTGGTCGGCTGGACCCAAGGCAAGAGCACCACGGCAGAAGCGCCTGGTGGCCCAAATCCACCCTGTCCTTGGCAGCCAGCAAGCAGAGGAGAACGGAGCCAGGAGCTAGACGCAGACCCAAGTCACGCTTCCGGACTGCCTCCAGCACACGTAGACACCAGACGCGCTCTGCCGCTCCCCCGGCAGCTCCCAGAGCCAGGCAGGCTGACCTCCACCCTGGTCGCTGCCACCAGCATGGGGCCTTCAGTGTGAAATTGCCTTTGTTACCAGTTAACCTTTCCCACCACAAGCCAGCACGTCAGATCATTTATACACATTATTTCCATTGATCCTCAAATGAGTCTCTGTTCTCCCATTTTACAGAAACCAGCATCTCTTCTCGGCAGGTTGGAACGTCAGGATGGCGACTGGTGTCCTTTCTGTGAGACTACCTCCGAAAGGAACAGGATGAGTGTTGTCATGAGCTCCCCCCAACACGAGTGCTGCCAGGGAATACCCCGAGGGTTCTCCGCCTATGCAGGAGCAGCACAGTCACAAAGCCTGCGCTGTGTAGCTTGGTGCCCTGGTCTGGAATCCGCCACATTCTAGCTGTGGCTTCTACCAATGCATCCATCACACACCACACCCTGGCCTGGCACATGCTGCCCTAGAATACCAACCCTTGCCAAGTGCGGGCAGACGGCACTTGTCACCGGTGAGGGGCTTCCCTGAACTTCTGGCCTGGAAGAGATGACATGACTCGCTTTATGTCATGTTGTTAATAAGTATTTGATCTAGAGAGAAAATTGTTTCCGTGGTAACACACTCCCTGCGATCAAAGTGACAGGCAAGGAGGACAACAGCCTTTCTAGCCACGAATGCCCACCGAACGGTCGTTCAGCAATGACTCGGCTCCTACTGCCCTAGCCGGGCTGGCCGCAGTCTGTTCTGCATGGCATGGCCTGCGTCTGACTTCCAAAAGGGAGGTGCTGGCCTCAGCGGTCCCCTCCCCTGCAGCTCTGTTAACCTGTCCTCGCGCCCGAAGCCAACGCCATGCGCCCGCCCGAGAGCCTGGTGCTGCGCCTGCTCTCACAGGCGCCTTTCTCCGGGCGTGGCACCCACACCTTAATCCTTCCTTTTCCACAGTCCGGCCTGGTATTAATCCACTCTCAACCAAGTGTCACAAACTGTCCTGCAGATGGCAGTTTATCAGTCTTGCGAATCACGTCAGGGGGCGGAGGCGGGGGCGGGCGAAGGTGATGACAGCAATCCTTTGAAAGTTTTGCTGACTTGAAACTCCGAGCTTCAGGTCCATCTTACTTTGGTGATCACTGCATGTTTTTCCTCCCTCCGTGTCCTTGGGATTGTGAGACCAGTGTGCAAAAGGGCTGCTGGTCTCCTCTGGGTACCAAGGACAGCGTTGCCTCAGCTCAGGGATTTGGTGGGGGGGGGGTGTGGCCACACTGTGTGTCACCAGGTGCGGAGTCCACAGAAGGGAGCACAATGCTACTGAAAGGCAGTATTTGTGAACAGAAGCACTGGTGAGATGTCATTGCTGCGGTTCACCTAAGCACGCACAGGTACCAAGTATGTTGTCCACCATATAAGAGTGATGGTCCTTGTCACCCCATTTTGATTCAGTGGTGACCCTGCATGTAGATCCTAGCCATCCATCCTTTGGGGTCTTTGCTAAACCTCCTTCTCCTCCTCCTCCAACATGCACATGTATGTGCACACGTGCACACACACACACAGGTGTGCACACTTATTTTGGTTTGCTCTCCATGTTACGGTGTTTCTCAGCAGCCTGCAATTTTCCTCCCTACGTGTATCAGGCCATCCCCTCAGGGCCTGGCTTTCTGGGGGTGCTTAAAACACATTTTTTTTTTGGTGATTTGTTAAATTTTTGAAATCATCTCAAGCTCAGAAGTTCAATGCAGAGTCAGAAGTCCTGGCTTAAAGAGTTTGTCTCTGTCCAAGGCCTTCAGGGCATGGGAAGAAAGCTCACACCTGCAGTGTTTCTGCAGCCCTTGCCTTTTCCCACAGGGACACGGGCTCTGGAAGAGCAGAAAGCACTGCTTGGTAAACAGGTCAATAGCCTGGAAACGCGAAAACAATTTTCTAATCTCACTTTTTTAAAGCAAGCCAGGGGAGAAAACCTGACCATCCGGCCTCGGCCTCCACATTCTTGGCCGGGGGGATGTGAGTCCCAGCTCAGTCTGGAGTAGCTAAAGTTTATCTCTGTGGAGAATCTTGAGGGTCACAATTTTGATGCAAACCAAAGAGTGTTTCAGAGAAGACCTGTTCAGCCAAATATATCCGAAAAATTATCCTTTTAAATTTCAGCCGTGGAGTGGTTCCCTAGCACAGCACTGGAACATACGAGGTTATCAGGCTAAGGAGATATACAGGATTCAAAAACTAGAGTACCGAAACTTGAAATTACTCACGGCCCTTAAAATATTGCTTAAGACATAAAGTTAGTCAAGAACTGAAAATGCAAGCTTAAGAAATGATACAGTAGATTTGGTAAAAAAAACACTGACATTTCACTGCAAAGAAATCTGAACTACTTTTCCTACAAATCCATGCAATGATTTGATAACCAAATGGCACAGAAAAGGTATTTTACAGAAGTCACGTCAACCTGATGATGTCCAGTGTCCAGGAAGCAGCGCCTCCCGCCTCAGATAAGTTTTAGAACCAGCCCGACTCCCTTCTATACGGTAGCTCTGCTGCTGGGAGACCTGGTGTGACTTTAATTCACTACGCCAGGGAAAGAAATTGTCCTCACAACTTCTGCTATCTCACATTTTACCTTATACAACTTTGGACCTTTCTTTCTCCGCTCTCAGTTTAGGTCCTGGACTCGGGAAACTGGAGTCTGGGAACAAGACATTTATTTTTGGCCCTGGAGACCTCTGAAGAAGCCCAGGAGGACGCATCAGGAAGAGGACCCAGGTGTCCAGCGCAGACTCCCGGTGCAGCGTCGCCGCGGAAGTGGCAGTGTTGGTGGCACTGACCAACATCCCAGGGAGGCGCTTTGGGTAGCATGAGTGATGGGATACCCGTCCTGTTCCAGAGGAGCTAGCACTCATCACAGCCCCTTGGGAGGAACCGGAGAGGTTGGATGCTCCACCTTGAGAGGGGAAAGAGGAGAAATGGTGGATGCACTGTCTGCGTGATGCCTGACTTATTGATAAAGATCACGTGACTGAACATTTACATGCTTACCTATATATTTAGCATGATGATGACTCACAATGATCGCAACTAATTCTCACTGAGATTCTCAATGAGAGAGAAAAGCACATCCTGGTAATTACGAGAGGAATAGTTTACATTATGGGACAGATTTATAAAATGCCACATAAAAGGCACCATATAGTTTTGTGGTTAAATACTGCCCTGTTTCCATTTCCCTTCATTAAACTAATCCAGTGCAGTCTCTTGTGAGGCTTTACCTGCAGACACTGGTCTGGTGCGTTCTCCTAAAGCCATGGGCTGTGTCACCATGGTTACGGAGGGATGCTGGGATGAATGTGCTTCCAGCAATAATTGGTTCATATTTGTGTACAAACAGCTGAAATAATTTTCCAGTTTCAAATAGGATCTGTCTGAATTCAAGCTCTGTTGTGAAGAACACCACAGAATGCTCAAACAAGGTTAGAAATGAAGATTTATACTAACAAAATTCTTTCCAAAGCTTGGAAATATTTCCATTATTGTATCTTTTTGTGCTATGCCCTTAATTCTGTTTCTATATCAGTATTTTGTCTACTTGTTAATACATCTTCTCAATGGTTGACTATTACCTGTGTCGTAAATGATACAAACATAAGGTGGCCCAGAATTTTTACAAAAATGTAATGATTATAATGGATACAGATGAGTCCAGTAAAAGACAGGAATAATATATTAGTATGTTAAGTATTCACATGTTTGAAAGTGTTTCAAATAAAGCTTATGGAGCAACAGCAAATGTTTCTCAGGTGATATTAATTTTATCACAGTGAATGAAAGTATCTGTATATTGATGTTATGTTTGATAGAGAAATTTCAACCTAACTTTTTCCCCCACTGGCACCACAGTGAGTAATGAAATATTTCAACGGCTATTTATGATGACTGAAGAAAGGATCACAAATCACAGAAGCGGCTTAAGATACAAGAGGATGCACAAGGTTAGTGTTTACTACGTTCATAGACTCAGTTTCACCAGATGGCATCAGCCATAGAGGAAACCAGGCCCCACATCTCGTCTCTTGAGGCCCAGAAAAATCAACTAACAAATTACATCACTCACCAGTAACAGAATTAGTACCAAAATCTGCTTTTCCTAATACTCTTTTCTCTTTTTTCTATGTTTCCACCTGATGCAACAATAATTTTTAGAAAATTATTCTTTAGAACAGGAAGAGGTTTAAACATAATAGAAACAATTTTCATTCAACTACTAATTCTGCACAGTTTAAAGCTTCAGAAGTTTTCAGATGCTTACAAATGAGAATCAAAATATTTATTCAGGATTTCATAGGACATTACAATTTCATATATCCTGAAATATTAATTGTGAGAAAACAGGTTCCAAAGAACGTCAAAACAGTCAGTGAGAAAACAAAGCAAATCTCAGTCAACCTATGCCTGATGTGCATATTTTGAAAGAGAGCTAATCACAAAAATATTTCCCTTAAAAAGAAAATTGCCAGTAAGTTTAAATTAAATTTCAATAAATGAGTTGTTCCCATTATTACTGTGGTCATTAATGCTCAGTTCCAGGAATTAGGCTTTGACAAATAACCATTGTCCTGCACATAAAACAATTATCTTTGAATACACAGATTTTGTTAAAATAGCAATAAAAGGTCAACTTTGGAAAACATTCACTGTCAGTTCCACAGTGACTCCATGATGACCCTTCCTGCCTGCCTCCACACAAACACACTTATGTTAACCACGGTGCCACCTGGCACACATGCCAAGAAGTTAATCAGGGAAATGCATTAAACCAAAACAAAAGGGAAGTCTGCAGAGAGGCAGCAGGAGCATCGTCCTCCCCGGGTGACAGGTGGCCTCCTCAGAGCCCAGCACCAGCCATGAGCGCCGCCAAGGTAGGGTCATGGCTAGGTCACCTGGGCTCAGATGTAAACCGGCCCCAGCCACACTGGCCTCTGGGAGCCTACACGAAGCTGGACTCCTATCAGTGCTCCAAAACCTTTCAAAGCCAGACAATATCACTGGGCTTATACTACTAGTAAATGTTTAACCAAACAAACAAACAAGCAAACAAACAGGATGAGAAACAAAAAGAAAAAACCAGTTGCTTCTCTGATTGGTACAAGCTACATTCTTTAAAGGCCGGGAACTTGAAAGTCCCCAGTATGGACTGTCATCCTGGGGGAAGCATGGAGCTAAGTTCCCACAGCGCTGAGCACATCAGCACCCAAGGGCCAGCTCCTACCCCAGCCTCCGCCTGCTCCTGTGTGCAGACCCCTCGTGTAACACGGCCTCACACCTAGCAGCCCCGAGACTCATGCCCCCAGGGGTGGATGTCCATTGCTCACATGATGGCCCAGGATGGTCATCACAGCCTCCTGGTGCATCAGGTCACTGGCTAGTGTTCCAGCACCGTGCTGGGGGGCCACAAAAACAGTGAAGTTGCTGACCAAATGCACAACTGTGAACAATAGCCCACTGAGCAGAGCAGCCACAGAAGGACAGTAGTTTACACCTGGAGCACCGACTTGTTAAGGCACAGGGTCACAGGGTGATCCCAGGAAACAGTGTAGGAAGGACAGAACCCTGCTTGCCCTGCTTTGGGCATGCACAGGAATAGCTCTGCAAGGGCTCTGGGTTACAGATATATTTGAGCAAGGGGGTGGATTCATAGCTAGACTCAGCACATGGTGAGAAGGGGCTGTATCCGGGGGCTGTATCAAGCCTGGTCCAAGAATACAGACTGTGCTTAAATAGAGATATCATTACAGAGAAAGACGGCTGGTATTAATCTCCCTCACATATCCCAGACCTCTGCTTTAAATGCACTCATCCCGGCATCCTCGGCTCTTTCCGAAGCAGTTCTGGAAGTCCTATTTCTTGAGTGTCTGCAGGAGGTGTGGTCAAAGCTATGGCAAGTGTGCGGCTGTGTGACATCCGATGAAAGGCAGGCTGGTAAAAACATCACAGTGCGTCTTCATCTGTCTCATTCATCTGATCTACACCTATCATGTGACTTCTTGCTCTTCCCAAAATCAAAACGACCATGAAAAGTAAACTTTTCAGGACATACAGACAAACTATAAGAGTGAAACTAAAGATACTCACAAAAGAGAACTCCCAGAACTGCTTCAGAATGGTGGGCTAAGTGTGGTCAAAACCAAGGTGAATATTTTGAGGAGGATTCAGGGAAATGTGTCTGTAGGTGTAATAAATATTTTTTAAAAAATAAGCCATCATTTTACTTTTCAATTATGCTGCATATATCAAGTATTTGTGCACGGGAGGTAATTTCAAGGGTTTGCTTCTTAATGTCGCTTATTACACAATGGAAAGCTAAGCAAATGAAAGAAGAGGCGGACCCCAGGGGCAGCTGTTCTTCCCGTCCTGTTTCACAGAGGTGCCGTGGACACAGGGGTGGGACGGCTGCTTGTTTCACCCACCCAGTGTTTCCCTCGCTATTTAAGAAGTTACTGCGATGGCAAGTTTCGGAATTCCTCCCTGATGAATAATTCAAGGAAAGGATGTATCTTTAGTTTTGTATGTTGATTTTCTTCCCAGTTCCCTTAAAGAAAGGGAATGTATTCTGTTCATTCATGCCACTGTTTCATTCATGAAGTTATGTTTAGAAGAAATGTCCCAGTGAGTTTAGAAATACACATCCTAAAGGAAATTAAATGTGAATTAAATATTCTTGTATTTTAATTAAAGTGATGGCAGATCAAATTCAAGGGATTGCAATAAGTTTCAGTGAGTCTTTCTTGAATGGAAAGGCACTATTGCCAGATGTGTGCAGAGGGAGGTGATTATCACACGGGAGCATCTCGCACTGCAGAAGCCCCAGTGGCTGTGTTGTGGAGAAGGCCGAGCTGCTGAATGTGACTATCTGACATGGTCTTTTCAGTGAGAACCATCAGCTCAGCGCCTCACCTCCTCCCTCCCTTCTGCATTTGGAGTCTGATGCGTGCCTCCCTCTCTGCCAAATGAGCTCGGGTTCTCTACATCTTCCTTCTGGTCTCCACACACTTTCCTCTATTAAGTTCTGTCACCCTCTGAGGGAAAGCCTTCCAGAGCTTCATGTGGTCAGCCTGGGTTTTTCAGCTTTGAACAGTGACAATGGGAGACCACTGTGTTTAAAACTTGTACCCAGAATTTTCTACCCAGAACTGGAGCTTTTGCTTACATTTAGAGAAATTCATGTCATAAATTGCTTTCAGGGCTCTTTGCGTATATTGCAAGCAGTTATGCTGTTTCCAATCTGAAGGGGAAAGAAGACCGCTACATGGGCACACGGCAAAGAACAAGTGCTAATTCTGTTTCCTGCCCTTTACGGTGTCTGTTTTTGCTGAGTGAAGTGAGCATCCGTGCTCCTAAGGTTAGGCAGGATTTGGGATGGATCCATAGGCTGTTTTCCTCATTGGTGGTTATGTTTCGGGGCAGGGTGCTGCTGGGGTTTTAAGAGGTGCTGTCCAGTGGACCAGGTAGGGATATTTTGATTCTTTGTGAATCTCCACACTCACCACCACTAAGTCAGGTTGAAACCTACAGGCAGTTTGAAGAAGTACTGTTCCCTCACTTTCCCCAAACTTAGCATAAATGCACTGAGCTTCTAGAAAGGCCAGAGAGACCAATCTTGCTGTCAAAGAGAGAGTAAAAATGGACTAGAATGTGCATTCCGTGAACTCTTGGAAATCCCCTGGAAGTTAATGTCACTGGCGTTGGCTTCATGGGAAGATTACGTTCTCCAGGCTTTTGTATGAAGTGACACTTAACCATGGCTACTCAGGACCATCACAAAAACAGCCACACTCAAATCTCTCCCATTACAGGGCCTGCAGCTAAGACCGATGGAGTGTTTGGAAGTTATCTCGAATCTCGAGGCGCAAGAGAAAGTGCATCCAGGACCTATTAAATCTCCCCAAACAATGACCTTTTTCAGACCTTTCATCTAAAATGGAGTGTTTCCTTTTAATTTTCTACCACTTTAAAAGTAATTTAAAATTCCCAGTCTTGAGGCACCTTTCTCACTTCCTTCCCGGCTGTCTCTAAATCCTCAGCTACTTAGAAATATAATTGGCTGCATTTTTTTCCTCTCTTGCTAAATCCTCTAATCCACAGCGATGGACTGCTTGGATGGCCTGGGCTGAGCGGCACCCATCCCGCCACGGAGAAGCTGGAGGAGCAGAATACGGCGCCCGATCTCTGCCTCGCACCAGCCATTCTATTCCTGCATCAGCACTTAGCCCAGGTGATCCAAGGGATGCAGTGACGTCGCTGTAAGAGGTGCGACTTTCAGGTGTCAACTCGGTCCCCTTTGCAGCTTTATAGATGGCGTCTCCCCAAATTTTAGCAAATTCATTGCCTTCAGGTTTAGAATCTGCATTATTCAATTCAATCAGAATGCCAGGAATGCAGAAAAGAGAAAGTGCTGAAGAATGTTTTGCCAATTTTCTTGGTCTAGCAGGATTAGTTTAAAAATCTAATGGTAAGTTTCTGAGTAAGAAAAACATACAGGAGCTTCACAATACAAACTTCAAGACTATTTATTCCTGGGGATTAAACTCAGGGCCTTTGCAATGAACTATATGCCCAACACTTTTTCTTATTTTGTTTTTTTTGCTTTTTTTTTTTTTTGAGACAGGGTCTTGCTCAATTACTAAACTGCCCAGGTGACTCTCCTGTCTCAGTCTCCCTGAGTGCAGGGACTGCATCCCTGAACCACTAGGTCTGGCTGCAGTTTTACTCCAAGTGTTACATGTTGCAAGCTCCCAGAGCACCCCAGGGGCTGTTTCCCAGCTCAGTTTCCTAAGGACAAGCAGGAAGAAGCCCTTTCCTACTGACCCACTGAGCCACGTGTCCTCTTCTGTACTATGGCCCCTGGACATTCATTTCCTGTGGCCTAAAGTGTGAGCCAAGCCCATCCCCAGTGGTAGCTTTTGTTTATTATGAAGCAACCCCGAAGCCACAGTGCTGCGACCAGGACACACTTTTTCCAACTGTTTAGTTCAAGCAGCCTTTTCTGAGTGTAGGAAGAAAATTTCCTACAGATGACCTGGATCTGAAGTATCCCTGAGTCGCCATGTTCCTCTCGCTCTATTTTACAGTGACAGTGGGCTCGAGACAGAGTGTCAGGGCCCTCTCACAGGTGCAGTTTCTTTTCGGTGTTAATCCATTCCTGCATGATGTTCAACCAAAAGAACAGAGACTTGTCCTCAGCTGAACTTCTCACTCTGTCGCTTTTATTCCAAATAATAAGTCTTCCTGAAACCAAAGCATTTCCCAAGAAAACACATTGGATGAAGAGAGGTTGTGTTGGGCAGGGTGCCCATGACCCTATGGCCTGCACCGTGGGAAATGCCAGTGTGTGGCTGGCTGCTTCTCTCCTGGGTATGCAGGCAGCCTTCGACATGCCAGGCATGGTGCGCCAGGTCTCGGCCCAAGCACCACTCAGGCACCTGTAGCTCTGCTGTGTCTTTACAGTCTGCGATGGGATGTGTGGCACCACAGCAACATTTCCTGCACCATGAGGTAAGGATCGAAACCCAGTGATGGACCTGAATTGCTTTTGTGTGGATGCGCTTTCTTTTATTGTCAGGTTAACTTCTGACTTTCCAATGTACTGTGTGCCTTTGTGATGTTTGCAGGAGTTGAGGGGCTCTGGGATGTCCTTGGATGGCTGAGGTTTGCTGAGCATAGTGGTGCAGATAAACAAAGAGAGCACTGGGCTCTGTCCATTCCATCCTGGACCACTCGAGCCTCAGGTTCCTCCATCCCACAATCCTAGGGAAGACAGTTACTTCCCACATGAGAAGAAATCAACACCTGAGCGCTCACCAGAGTTCAGAGAGCTGAGACATGGGTCCAAGGACCTGGTACGAGCTAGCCCAGTTCATGCAAGAACTCTGGGGTCAGAGGAACTGGGCCTCCATCCAGACTGGACCCCTTAATGCTTTGAGGTTGAGTAAGTGACATAACTTCTCGAAGCCCCAGTTATCACCTCTGTGCATTAAATGATAATAATAACACTGCCTCTGCAGATGCTTGAGAAAACAAAAAGTAAATATATACACCTCCCACTCTCTGCACATAACAGCAACTTTAAAAAAAATGTAGGGCTTATAGTCTGCCAGGGAAATCTGACATTCAGATTGAAAACCTATTAAGTTTAGAGTGCCATATTTCACCCATTTTATGGTGCATGCATTTGCATATTTTAACATCTCTTAAATTGAGATGTTCCTTCGTGAAAAGAGCTCCTTAAATTCAATGGCACACAGTATAATAATCTGTGTTTCTTCGTTTAATATATTAAGGAAAAGTCTTTGCTGAATTTGAGTTCTAAGTGCTAAGCATTGGGTACTATGCATGGATCATTTGACCTGATTGTCATAATAACCAGACAGTAGAAGCTTTTCCTTAAGAAGCTGAGTACATTTTGCGTCGCTGGTACTTCAGGAAGGCTCTGACATAGGAGTCCAAGTGCAAGTTAGGGCTGAAATAGAACTGAGTTGCTATTTAGTAACTGTGTAATCCTAGAGAAGCAGTTAACCTTTCTCATTTCCACTAGCCAAATGACATAAATTTAAAATAAAATTGCTGTACTTTGTGATTAATGCATGACTTTGGGAAGCTGGCTGCCTGCCTTTGAATGCTTGCTTGTGCTCTTACCTTGGGACGCTGGCCACTGACCTAACCCCTCTGTGCTTTGATTGTCACACTTAGAAAATGGAAATAATGATTGAACTACATCCGTGAGCAGGTCTGATGATTTGGTACAGTGGAATTTGCATCAGACCTTGTTCGCTCCTGAACACTCTTTGATTTTGGCTACTATTATAACTCTCTAATACAATTGCAAAGCTGAAAGGAGCGCTTATTTAAAATGCATCTGTTGTAGGCTGGGGATTTGACTTAGTGGTAGAATTATTTAAACTAAAACCTGGATTAAATTCCCAGAAAAACCACAAAACAAAGCAAAAGTATCTGATACTATTAAATGTAGGACCTATTTTTTTCAGTGTCTTTCCTGAAGATGTTTATATAAAACAAGTGACCGGTATCTTTAATTCACAATGCATCTTGTAGCCAGAATGAAATGATTTGCAGATCTTTCACAATTTTTTAAACTTCTTCAATTTTTGCTGGGTTAGAAACTTGATTATTTGGCTTATTGTTGACTGTGACTAACTCGCACGAGTCACTGAGGGAGGAGTCGAGTGCCAGATGGCCTGTGAGTCCCTTCCAGCTCTTCCTTCATGCTCCTCTGCCTTACGGTACATAGTGTCTGGGCCAGATGTGACAGTGCAGGTTCCACTGACAAAAGGCCCTGGAATCTGTATTTTAACCAGCCTCCTTCATAGTGATGCTACTTGTTCATGGAGCAGCCTTGAGAAACACTGGTCTAGGGTTCTCTAGAGGTGTTGAATAAAAATTCTTCTGAAGAGAAACTAAGAACAAAAAATTAATTTCTATTAGGGATGGCATGGGACATGGAAATTTGAGCAACTGGAAAATTCAGTGATACTGAGAAAATTATGTCACTTATTTTCTCAAAGTGTGAGGTTACACTTTACTTCCCAGGGTATTTCTCAGCTAATTAATTAGCAGTTTTAAAGAATGTCTTGCTTTTGTCCTCACCTCCAACTAGGCTTGCACTCTTATCAGAAAATATTGTCCTGTCCTTTACAAATCACAGACCCACCCTGCGGGTATGGTGTGTATTTGCACATACACATGGACCCACATACACCCATGCAAGTGTGTCACATACCCACATGCACATATGAGCATGCAAACACTTCCTCTATTCCACTATAAGTTTTAAGTTTTTAAGCTGTTCAAATCTGCATCGTGATTTCAATTCTTAGGTAATTTCTGGTGGGCTTGTGAGACTGGACACCATAAAAGCACAGCACCCAGCTTCTCAGAGGTAAAGTCTGAGATGACGGCATTACCAGGTGTGTCTGTAATTAAAGATGCTGGGAGTCTCCCAAGACAGGAGCCTTTCAGCACCGCAGTTCCTGCACTCAGTCCGCCCCTCCCTCTTGCTCTTGCCTTCTGTGACATGCATCCCTTTAAATGCCTCACTTGCAATGTTTCCTTTTATTTTATTAAGCTGGAAAATAAGGCACAAGAAGAAGAAAGTGTGTCTGGAGGAGCGGAAGCTCAGTGTGCTCCAGGGACGGTGGAAGACGGGGTGACATCGCCCGGGGCTGGACCTGACCCACTTTCCTCCTTGCCCTTCCTGCTGCAGCCGCTGGACGCCTTTGTTCAATCACTTTCAGCTCTAGTGTTTTAGTATTTTCTTTGTATCTCTGAACCACTTTCCTCATGAGTTCAATTTGAATAAAGTGTGTCATCTGTGTCCCCATGGACCTTGATAGGACAGTGCAGCACCCCCAGGGCTGGGAGGCTCTGAGGAGTCACCGCCCAAGTCCTGCAGGGCAGAGACAGCATGCAGGCCGCAGAACTCCAGCTCTGAATCCATGGAAAGCAGCTGGAAGGACCAGGGAATAACTGGTGCTGCCCACCTTGTCCCCCTAACGCCACCTGTCTTGGAGTGACCACACACACATGCTGGGTAAGGCAGGGATTTCTAACAGACTCTCACTGCTAAGGATTGAAAAAGTAGACTCTTACAACCGAGAATCACAGCAGATGGCTTTCGGCCTCACAGTGTATTTCACCTGAGCCTACTTCTCAGTGCAAACCCTTAGATTTGTGAATCGTGCTCCTACACAGTGGACTGACCTTCACCTTTTGTTACTGACAAATGCAGCACCTGCAGGGGCCTCACCTTCAGTAAGGTAGCGCGATTTAAACATGCTCGGTGTACGTGCATGTGTGTGCGTCTAGGGGGTCTAGGTAACTATTTCCTGTGCTGTGTTACTATTCAGACCAGGAGGTCTACAGGCAGTTACTGGGGTTAGGACTTTACTGGTTGTGTGACCTTGGGGACTTATTCAGCCTCTTTATGTCATAGTTTACTTATCTACAAAATGGCAAGAATAGTAAAAACCATGGGTTTAGTAGAGATTTAAAACATAAAAGGGGATGAAGAGATAGATAAAATGGAGGAAGGGATGGAGTATTTAAAAAACAAATCAAGTTGCATTGTGTACATGTAGCAACTCTCTACAAGGAATGTAAACATTATGTACCACACACAGGTACTAATAAAAAAGGATACACACATACATGCTCTTCAACATATACGATATATATATATATATATATATATATATATATGCACACACACACACAGTATATATGTAATTACAAACATAAAATTGTATGTATACTGACTGATGCATGTAAGGTCTATAAATATATATATAATACACACATTGGACATAGTCTGTACCATCATTTATTGGTTCCCTCCGGGACTGGTTTTCAGGTTCCCCCAGCCACGGGTACCAGAATCCATAGATGTTCAAATCTTTTCTATAAAATGTTCAGTGTTTGCTTACAATCCAGGCAAATCCTCCTTTAAAATCAGAATCATCTCTGTTGCAGTTTGTTTAAATGCAGTCATGAAGGTGGTTTGGTCTAGCATTTGTGATTGGTTCATTGTCTAGGGCTGGGATTGGTGGTGTGAGTATTGCACCCACTCAATGGGGAGCCAGCGTATTATATAAGGGAGGGAGGAAAGCAGGGTTCACTCTTGCAGTTTGTGGCCACTGTGAATGGCGGCCCCTCAGTCACACCACCCTGCCTTGGAGCCAGGTGATTACAGACTGAAACCTCCACAAAATGTAAGCTAAATAAAGTTTTTCTTGCTTCACTTTGGGTGTCAGGTATTTTGTCTCAGCAATGAGAGAAAAGTAACCAAAACAATCTTTAAATTTTCTATTATGCAATGTAAACACCATATCTATAGTTGTACGTATTTCTTACTGAATAATGGGAAGTTGAAATATCTGCATTTAGCACAAATGAAGTTTTTTCAAGTCTCTTCAATTCGAAGTTGCTGACTACATGGATAAAGACCCATTAGATACCAAGAGGCTGTTCATAGGCACACATGTATGCACATATACTGTGCCTTTATCCCTACCACAATCAACAGGTGAGTTTATTTTGCTCCTTCCATACAGATAGCTGACAGTTTTTCATGCGGAGCAAGTGCTGAATAATAAGTGTTAGAGAACTAAACATAGTGAGGATGACACCTACACCTATCCCGAGTGATACATCTGCACCACCAAAGCAATGAGACGGGGACATAACCAGCCCACCCTCAAGAAGAGCCTTAGCCAGTGTCATTCAGTTCTTATCCACGTAAAAGGCGAACCATGAGCAGACACAAAGCTGTGTATCTTTCAATGAGATTTTGTTAAAAAATTGAATATAGCAAACTATTGGAGGCCATTTAAATAGACCTCATTTTATAATGGATTAATTCTGTGCCATTGAGTAAATGTGCTTTAGGCAAAAAGAAAAAAAAAAAAGGAAAGAGAAAGAAATGAGACAAAAGGACCAAATGGTAATAAATGTGTCATTAGGTATGTTTTAATTGGATGGTTGGTGGTAAAGTATAATAAAACATTTTTTAAAACACCCTCAGGACAAAAACAGCAGATGAGGCAGTCCCGTTCCTGCTGCCCAGTAACAAATGAGCCGGCACCACCATGGAGGAGCCCGGCGCCAGCAGAGAGCAGCAGAAGGCACACCAACACCTGGACGCCAACAGCCAGCCCGGGTCCCAGCTTTAAAGACACGTTTGTGGCCACAGCAACTCCAAGTGAGAATCGGGGGTGCTGAGAGTAGACTTGTAGCAAGCAATTGACGCCGTTCTCAGCTTGTGATAGGTTCTCATCACTGCGAGGTGCTTTGCCCGAGCTCCATGGAGCAGTAAAGATGACGCCCACAGGCGATGATGCATGGTGAGGACTGGGAGAGCAAGTCACAGCGAGAACCAGAGAAAGCAGGGAGGGAGGAGCCCATGGGAGAAACAGCAAACAAGCCTGGGGATGTCTTTCACTACCCATAATTAATTTATGGGTAAATAAATTCTCCAATTCAATGAAAAGTGGCCAAAAAAGGGGAAATCATGCACAACTCTCTACTGTGTAGAAACTCGGGCTAGATACAGACAGCCGCAGGCTGCAGGGCAAGGCAAAGAAAGGGGTGCTCCACGTGAGGAGTAAGCAAGAGTCCAGTGGCCAAACTTCTATCGGGCAAAATCCAACAGCGGTCACTATGCCAAAGAAGAATGTCACACAGAGAAACACTGATCAACAGGAAACACAGTATCTATGATGTACAGGAATCTAATGTTAGAGCACCCAAATATCAAGAGAACTGCAAAAAAGAGACAGCAACAAGGAAAATACAACATTTCAGTGCTGCCTTCCAATGATGTGTAGAGTAGTCAGAGCAATCACGTAGAAAACAGAGGCCCAGAACAGACTGGTGCTAAGAGGACCTAATGGATTTGTGCAGAACTGTAAAATACATTTTCTTCTAGTGAACACTGATCTTTCCCTAAAACAGATTATGTCAGGCCACAAAACAAGTCTTGAGAAATTCAAGAAGATTAAAATCACCTGTTACTGCCAAACACAATGGGCTGAAAATAAAAATCAATGGTAAGAAAATTAGAAAATTGACAAATATGTAGAAGTTAAGTAACACACACCTGAAAAGCCCAGGAGTTAGAGAAAGAAATGAAGAAGGGAATTGCAAAGTATCTTGTCCAAGAGACAAGGAAGTAGTGCAGAGACGGTACAGAGTGCAGCAAACAGCAGTGGACGTGCAAAGTACACATTCACCTTCAAAAAGAAAAAGGTCTCCATTGAATAATTTGTTTCTGTGTCTTGGAGAAGAAATTTACAAAGTAGAGAATACAAGAACAAGAAAAAACGTGAGTGAGACACATGAAGGTCACCAAAATTAGCAGATGCTTAGCTAGAGAGAGAGAGATCAGAGATGTGCAAGAAATTACCATTAACATTACATGTAACAACAACACAGAACTAACACACTACTATGCATAGTTATGGGACTACAAGTTAGAAACTTAAAGAAATGGATAAGATCCTAACAAATGAAGGTACCAGGAGTAAACTCGGCACTAGTAGAAAATTTGCACCAATCAGCAACTACTCAGTAAGGAGAATGAATCAGTAACAATAACAATAACATAAAATTCCCCCCCAAAAATCCGCAGGGCTCAATATCTTCACTGAAGGATTCTATGAAGCATTAAGAAAATTGTCAGTATTTCTCAAAGTGTACAAAACGTTGAAGAGGGAACAATTTCAAACTTGTTGTGAGGCCTACGTTATTCCAGTTCAAAAGTCAGACAAAGATCCTGTAAGAAAAGAAAATTATAGGCCAAAGTCATTGATGAATATTGATGCCGGTATTCTTAAAAAAAATACCAGCAAAACAAATTCAAAAGCACATTTAAAAGATTAGATACCATGATCAAGTGGGATTTATTCCTCATATGCATGGATGGTTCAACATACAAAATTCAATAATTGTAATACACCACATTAGCAGAGCAAAGGTCTAAAGCCACATTATCACCATAATCAATACAGAAAAAGCTTTTGACAAAATTCAACACCCTTTCATGATTAAACACCCAAGAATAGAATTGTTACACCATAATAAAGGTCATCCTGGATAAAAGTCACTCAGGTAATATCATGAACAACAGTGATGAACCAAGTGCTTTTCTTTCAGGATCTGGAACCAGACAAGGAGAGTCACTTTTAGCAGTTCTACTTAAAATACTACTGGAACACAATGCAGAGAAAAAGAAATAAAGTGAGAAAAAGTGAGAAAGATAAATCAGTTGTCCATAGTGGAAAGGAAGAACTGATGTCTGACAGGTGAGATGCTTTCATATACTAAATCCCTAAAGGTCTCACACACACACACACATACACACACACACACACATTAGTGCTAATGAATGAATTCAACAAAGCTAAAAGATTTTTAAAAATCAATTTTCAACTATAACTTGATTGTCTATGAACCAATAATGAACAGTCTGTAAAGAAAATTAACAGAGTCATTCTATTTACATTGATATCAATGTAAATAGGCCCCTCCTCCCCTCCCAGCACACACTTAGGGATGCACCTCACGGAAGAGGTGAAGATCTTGCACAGTGAAAACCCAAAAGCAATGCAGAAAGACATTAAAGAAGGTATCGCAAAAGGGAAAGACGTCTCTTTTACATGGATTGGAAAACCTAGGTTGTTAAGATTAGTTTAGAGGATTCTATATATTCAATTCACTGTGTGTCAAAACTCTGAAAAAACATTGTTATTTTTATAGATGTAAAAGAATATTCCAAAATGTATATGTCATCTTCAAGGATCCTATATACCCAAAAGAATCTTTGAGAAAAGTAACAAAATTGAAGGTCTCATACTTCATCATTTCAAAACATGTCAGAAAGCTGTAGTAATCAGAGCAGTGTGGTGGTGGACAGAGACGGAGATGCAGGCCAATGGGACAGAAGAGGGCAGCCACAGGTAAACCCTGGCACACACAAGAACAAATGCCTGATGCCCAGCCTTGGCCCGGGGAAGGAAGATGCTATTCCCCCAATGCCGTGGTAAAGCTGCATATCCACAAGTGACCGGATGACTGTGGGTCTCTCTTACACCACAGATGGAAACTAACCATGAATGGAATAAAAAAGCTAAATGTGATTCCTGGACTGCAAAACTCATAGCAGGCAGCACAGCAGACAGCTTTGCAACACCAGAGTGGGGAATGACTTCTTGGATATGACTCCTGACACACAAGGGATAACACCAAAAATAGGCCAGCAGAATGACGGCAGTCCAAAGATTCTGTGCGCAAATGGAAAACGTCAACAGAGCGAAAAGGCAATCTGTGGAAATGGGAGGAAATATCCAAAACTCTCTAGGGAATGAGTTGCAAGTTCTAAAACATCAAACACAAAACAAAGCAAAACAAAGCAAAAACCTACCAACCAATGGCAACAATGAAAAAGACAAACCTAATTAGAAAATGGGCATTTGAGTGGATGCTTCTGTGAAGATTTACAAATGACCTGCAGGTACCTGGAAAGGTGCTGTCCATCATTCCCCATTAGGGCAAAGCAGATCAAAGCCACAATGAGGTTAGCACTGCCCGGCCACTGGGACACACAGTATACAAGTCAGAGCAAACCCACAAACAAGCAAAACAGAGATCTCTCACATTAGCAAGGCCGAGGGGGAGGTACGCCCTGCTGGGGAGATTGGAAGTTGGTCGAGTCATCATGGAAAATAGTATGGAAGAGCCTAAGAAATAAAAATAGAGTTACCAGATGATCCAGCAATTCCACTTCCAGATATGCAAGCACAATAACAGAAAGTAGAATCCTGGGGAGATTTCTGGACTCCTATGTTTGCTGCATCATTATTCATGACAGCTAAGAGAAGGAAGCAACTTACAGGTCCATGGATAGATGAGAGGAAAAAAGAAGGTGACTTATTTCCACAACAGAAAATTATTTGACCTCCCAAAGCGAGAGTCCTTGTCATAGCCAACAATGCGGATGAATGTTAAGGATGTTCAGCTGAATGACAGAACAACTTTCTATAAAAAGGACAACTACTGCACATTCCACTCTACCACCCACCAGATGGTTATGAAGCAATCCAATTAATGGAAACAGAAAACAGAGTGTAGATCGAGAGGGGCTGCAGAGAGGGGTTCGGGGCTTGCTGTCTTGCGGGTGTAGAGTTTCAGTCATGCGGGTGGAAGCTTCATAAAGATTTGTTGTATGATAACGTGTGTGTCGTGGAAATACTTAACTGTGCTCTTAGAAATTGTTAAGAAGTAAATTTATGTTGTTTGTTTTTACCACAAAGCAAAGTAAAGCAATCTCCCCAGCTATATGTGACTAACATTCCAGAAATCAGTTTATGGCCCACAGCTGCATGCAATGATCTGAATTGTTGCTTCATAGTTAAGCCACCCACACAAAGAATTCAAAGTTTGGGATATTGTACCCTAGCAAGAGCAGGTGTCACACCTGGACCCTGGACTGTCACTTCTCCCACGGGACTGAAAACCAAGAGCCACAGAAATGAAAGGAGCAGTTGGAAGCAGAAAGCCCTCTCCCAGAGCCAGCATCTGACTCCTACCAGTGCCTGGACAGCCACATCCTCCTAAGAAGGTCATTTTTCTGTCATTTTATGCAAAAAGAGGGTGGGAAGGGAGAAGAGAAAGGGAAAAAGCAAAAAAAAGAAAAGCAGAAAGAAAAAGGAAGGAAGGAAGGAAGGGAGGAAGGGAGAGAGGGAGGGAGGGAGGGGAGGGGAGGGGCTGAATGGAAAGATAGGGACTTTTGAGCCTCTCTTCTACTGCAGCCTTGGCTGCTGACAGCCTTTAGCCCGATCTTAATAAGAAAAAACAGCTTCACTTGAAAAATGGCTGAATCCCTGGTCCTTTGTGAAAAGCACCTCACTGCACGTCACTGGTTTAGACTGCTAAGGAGGTGGTTACAAGAAGCCTTTGCCTCACTCTGCTCCCACCTAGTAGTGACCCAGGCAAGCCCTCCCTGTCTCTGTCTTGATGTCCCCATGTGCAGAAGGGGTCAGAGGCAGCACCAGCCTCCGTGTGTGTCTGCCTCCTGAGGGCTGCCGGCAGAAGAGCTTCACCCTGTTGCAACTCAGGGCTGAAAGCTTGAGACTCAGGCTTCTCTGGTTCACGAAGCAGGAAGTGTGACCATTGCAGGCCTGGAGCAAGCCCTCTTTGCCCAGCTGCAGCCAAATCTGTTTTAAAATTTCATCTTCCTTATTCCTGGGCAGTCTGCAAAGCTGCGTCAAAGAGCAAGGAGCTCCCACTGCCCGGTGGGAGAACCCACAGGCTCGTCCTTGTATCCAGGCCCTTATTTAATAACACACAGAACATATAAAAAGTCTGCGTTGAGTCAAAGACAAAGCAAAGGATTTTGTAATTGCTACCTACACCTCCCAAGCGGCTGCAAACATTGAACGCGAGCTAATAACAATGTATACACTTAAACCTTCCACCGTGTCCACTGCGGTTCCGAAGAGAAGAGTTAATTATTGGCTGTCCAAGAAGTGTTCCAAGCTCCTGCGACGCCCGGTGCTTCTGACGCAAACCCACAGCAGGAACTCTCCCCCAGGCGACAGCAGAGCTGCTCGGGGCTGGATCCCAGCCTCGCCTGTCACACCTCAGAGCACAGAGCGACACAGACTGGCCCCGAGCCCCTGCAGCCCGAGCACCCCTGCAGTCTGGCTGAGAACCCACCCGCTTCCTTGTGGGCCACATGAGTCCTCCTCCCCACAGCGCCGACCCTGATCTTCGTCCTTGTTTATTTCACTTCTGCAGGAAAAACATACAAGATCTTTGCAATAGCGAGAGGCTGGTTGAATAGTCAAGGGCATTTTCGGGAAAAAGTTGAAAAAGGTCCTCCACATCTGAGACCGCTCATCCTTCAAAGGCGGTTTTCCTGCGCTTTGATAAGGGAGAAAGCCAGCTGCGGCTTGGCATCCTGTGGTCCCTCCAACAATACCTGTCCAGCACCTTGGACAGCAGCCTGGACAGTACGCTGGGCTCCCGCCGTGAGACAGGGTTTCCTGGGGATGCAGACCCTGTCCTCATTGCTCGACCTGGGCATTGTCAGACATTTCTGCACCCTTTCTTCCCGCCCCGCCTGCTTCCCTTGGCTGCAACAATAAGAAACGCACATAACGGGCTCCCCACCTCCAACCCTGGCTGAGGTCCCAGGCCTGTGGCCCATCTCACTGGTTCTCCAATCAGAGACACTTCCGCATGATGTTGCTATGAGATGTCCTCGGCTCCTGCGTTCCCCCTTTGGGGAGAAAAAATCCAAGACTAAGGGAAGAGGTGGGAGGTGCAGGCTGCTGACTTATCTTTTTGCAAGGCAGCCTGGAGCAGCCCTCGGCGCTTCCCAGAACTGCTTGCTTTGTTTTGTGGCATCACGAGAGGTAATCTGGAAATCAGGACAAATCTAGTTGTGTTCTGTTGTTTTACAAAACAAAAGTGCGTACATGAAAACTACTGAGCTGCATGGGGAAAAGATGCAGCAGGCATGAAGCTTCCCATGAAACTGACATCTTTTAGAAAGCTGGACGCATTTCCTCGCAGTGCACCCATGCGAGATCCTCCTTCTGTCTCACCACAGCGGCACAGCCGGTGCCGCCCACCCAGCAAGCTGGGTTCTGACCAGGACCCCACCAGGAAAGAGGGAGAGAGCATGCCTACACCTGCAGGCCTGTAGCTCTGACCTCTCTTGCCCTTTGCATTGTGCTGTGAGACAGAGGAAAGCACACATAGTTGGATTACTCTTGAGTTTGTATTTTGATGCTTTGCTTTGGTTGCCGTGGATTTGTGGTGGAATAATTCTGGCATGTGTATGTACTTTTGCTCTCAGGGATGAAGGGTTCCCCGGGGTGGGGGTTAGTTCAAGTCTCTTAGATGACACTGTAGCCATGCTGAGGCTGGGAAATGCGCAGATGGCTGGTGCCACCCCATGCTTGCTGACTGTGTGGGTCAGCAAAGGCATTCCCCATGAGATCCCAAGTGACACCCAAGTGGCTGTTGCAGTCCCAGGACTACAATGTGAGACCACTGCCACCATCACCACCCTCTGCCCATTTCAGTCTGTGAAGCGCTCCTGGGCCACATGGGGACACACGGACTCGTAACCATCAAGCTCCCTTTGTCGCTGAAGCAGCTGGCCGTTAGCAGCGAACTTTTCCCCGCACTGTGCTCCATTTAAGAGGCTGTGCTCTGGGGAGGGGGAGCAGGAGAGGTGGGGTGATGGGGTGTGAGGTTTCAGTTATACACATTGAGTCAGCTGGACAGAACTGCTACTCAACATGGTGTCCACAGTTAGCAATGCTGTACCGTCCACTTAAGGACTGGTCCAGTGGGTGGATCTCATGTTAGCTCTGCTCAGTGAGGGAGGAAGATGCAGAGAGCAGAGATACAAGTATTTGTGGTAGTGAGGCTTTGCCTGTATCAAAGCCACTGAAGGATTCTGGCTTTGTATCCACACAGGCATGGGCTCTGCAGTCATTCCGCTGGAGAAAGAAGATTCCAGAAGACGCAGAAGACAATTGCCTGCCCAGCTCAGATCCCCAGACTCCAAACTCCACCTACAGAGTGGGGAACCATCAGGACTTCTGTGGACTTCAAGCCCATCTGTTATTGTCTGTCCTTGTGAGCAGAAAACACATCTATGGATCCCATCTGGGGACAATTTGCAGCAAGGTGACAGGTCCCACCACAGACCATCCTGTAGGCCTGGGTTTATAAGCTCAAATTAACAAAATGTCATCTTAGCAGATAAAGAAAAAAAGACTCTTGAAGCAGAAGGAGTAAAGAGTGGAGGAGGGTCTGAATTAGGTTACCAGGTGTGCCAAGTAAGGCTGCATAGAACAATCTCTAAAGTGTGAGGGATATTGCTCTTGGCATCCATCGGCTTTGACAAAATCATGAGTGTTTCCAGAAAGTATTCAAGAAATTTCCACGGAAAACAGGTATGCATTAAGATTTTGACTAAAATTAAGGAAAGTAAAAATATTAGCAATTTGCACACTGTCGGACATCTGTTTCTGAGGCAAGGTATGTTAGCACACTTAGTCGCCACTGAAGCTCCTTCTCTTAAAGAACTTGGTGGGAATCGAGGGTGCTGGCCACCAGGCTTCCCTGGGAAGGTACCTGGACATGTCCATCTGTGCCCTTCTGAAGACTGAGGATGAGGGTCTTTGGTGCCCCATCTCAGAAACACACAGGGTACACAGAAGTATTCTGAGAAATTGTAGATATGACTTCTCTGAACATAACTATATTTTATTGTGGTTGATAATTACCATTTGGTTTTCAAAGAAAATAATCACTGTTAATCTATAAGGTTATTTCAGAATCTGCTTATCATACCATAAGGATGTTTGATTCATTAAAAATTCAAAATATTAACCATACAAAAGAGCTAATAATGCAGTATTTAAATAAATCATTACCCTAAAAGACACATTCCATTAATACTGTTCAAAATACCCTAATCTGCATCAAATATATTCACCTCATTCTTCACGCTGCT
Source organism: Hydrochoerus hydrochaeris (assembly GCA_004027455.1). Classification (NCBI taxonomy): domain Eukaryota; kingdom Metazoa; phylum Chordata; class Mammalia; order Rodentia; family Hydrochaeridae; genus Hydrochoerus; species Hydrochoerus hydrochaeris. The sequence continues at coordinate 252,845 of PVLA01002249.1, read as the reverse complement.
TCCTGAAGATGCCCTGGAAGTCTTCTTTCCTGAGTGTCTTCTCAAGATTTGATCAAAAATATGACATGTTCAGCTCCTGAGTGTCATCCAGTGAAAAGGCAGCTCATAAGAACATGAGGCTGTGTCCTCAGCCACCTTCTTGACAAGAGTTGGCAGCCTGCGACTTCTGCCTTTTCCCCAAAGTCAGCAAGGTCATGAAAGGTCACTGTCTGGAGCAGTCTATTCAGGACCTGGAGGTAGCCAGGAAGCACAGCTAACCCCCAGGAAAGAGGATTTCCAGAGCTGCCTCAGAAAGTAACAAACGTGGTGTGATGAGTGTGCTCAAAACAAGGAAGAGTGTTTTCAGGGGGCTCGTGGCCATGTGTCTTTTATTGCAATAAGTTCATTATTGACACTTTCATACCTCCTGCAACAAAATGGAAATTTAAATCTACCACAGGCTCATAATAAAATGTTTTACTTACTCTTAGATCCATTTAGATTACTATCAACCTACCTAGGAACTTTAAATTGCTTGGAAACCAAAGTGACAGCTGGGGTCATCTTGCTAGCTGCTAATTACCACCCTGTGTCTGAAGCGTTTTAAGTGGCTGTGGCTTTGCCTGGACTCTCCTCCTATTCACCCCAACCCCTCCTTGGTTAGAACTCGGGGTTAAGAAAAGTGACCTTAAATACATGGGCCAGGCATTTTACTGCAGCAGGATGAAGCTTTAGAAATTAAATCACTTCCAGGAAAGAAAAACAAAATTTTAAAAAAATTACATAGCTTCCCAAAGTAAATAGCATCAGTGGTTTTTACATCATTCAACCAAAAGCAAAAGTAGATGAAACTCAAATAGATAAGTTCTTAACAAGCATGGACAGGATGCATTGCATGGTCAAATCAATGATGACTGGCAAATTTCAATCAAGCTGTCTGCTCACTGTGAGAGATTCAGCTGTCTTTGAACACCTTGCATAGCAAAGGCAGCCGTAGAAGACTCACTAAGTCCACTTTGTGGGGCCTTTGCTTTGTGCAGTCCCAGCACTGAAAGAAACCTTGAGTGGACACCACAGGACACCCTCATAGCGTGCACATCGGGGGTAGAAGAATAAGATGTAAGGTGACCCGAGCTCTAGTTTAGAGCACAACAGTTACAGTTGAATAAGGAATCAACAGCTGCATTACCAGGCAGATTGCTTTGTAAAATTGCTCTAATTTATTCAAAACAATGAAAAATCTTAGCAACCAAACATGAGTCTAAATTGACATTTTCTGCATCTGGATGTATTCCAAAATAATTGTCCAATATTTTCTTGCAGAATATAATTCAAACTATTGTTGGCATTTCAATAAAGACCTAAGGGAAGGATTAAAAGATAGAGCTAGTAGACATAATCTGAAACACAATTCTGCTTTATGGGATGAAAGACCATTGTTGTCTATTTAAAGCCACAGCCAGTCTTGAAATATACTTCAGAAATAGCAGCACTAATATTACTTAAAAGTGGTCTGATACTTTTTGCTAATGGCAATTACTTTAACCCAAAGTGTGCAAAAAAGTACAGCTGTCTGCTTTTTCTTGAGATGCATAGAACCAACCCCACTGTTTATTTATTTGAACGATTTTCAATGTATTAAGTTAGCGCATTGTACCTTTTCTTAGATAAGTCATGCACTGCAGGGAGGGCAGACTTGATGCCTTTCTGCTAAGTTATACTTTTAGAAGTTATGGAAGGTTGAGAGAGAACAAGAGAGAGGGAGAGGGAGACAGAGAGAGAGACAGAGAGAGAGAGACAGGAATGGAGACAGAGACAGAATGGATTACTTCTAGTTGAGTGACTGAGTGTAGCTTTGTAGTATGGGATCAGATACATGGGGGGAAGGTATTTCCAGTGGAGAATCACTTTCACTCTGCCACAACCCTACATCGGGTCCCACAAAGAGTTAAATTTACTCCCACTGAGCTGAGAGCTGATCCAGAGGCGGCAATGGTGAATCATCAGCTGTGTTTCTTGCAGGCAGCAGTGGGCACACATTGCATACTGTGACGGCTGGGGTCACTTTTTCAAGAGTTTCCCAATAAAGATCTCAGCAGGGCTCGTTGGTCCTTCCAGTGAGGTCACCATGAGGTGCTAGAAGCCCATGACTTGTCAGACAGTGTCACAGTCTGGTAGATGCAGATTTCAGTCTGCTGTTCAGTGTAGACACCAGCATAAGCAAATAAAAGAACCAGTGAGTGACTACTCATAGTGAATATGTGGACATACACACACACATATGCATATTGTACACACACATATGTAGATATGTATGTACACACATACACATGTGCATTCTTGGATCTGTCTGCTTCTTTCGTGTACTCAGAATATATCTTCATGTGCATGTGAACACACTCTAGCATTACAAGTGGAGGTGCTAGCAGACAACTTAGCTGGATTGCTGCTTTCCCCGCTTGCTGGCTACATCACCTCTATTTTTTGCCCTCATTTTTTATTGGTACATTACAGTTATACGTGATGATAATATTCACCTTAGAGAATCTGTTCCTGCACATGGTACATCTGGCTTCTCCTTTTCTTCCCTTTTCCCTCCCTCCCTCCAACCCCTCTTTCTCTGCTTATTTAAAGAAGCTTATTTCTCATTTTTCTTTTATTCTTTTTATTTCTTATCCCTTTCTTCCTCTCCCACTCTTCTCTCCTTTCTTTCCATTTACCAATTATCTATTATACATTTTGGTCCTCATTTACTCTTTTATTTGCACTTTTTTCACCAGTGAAACAGTGTGATATTGAAACACGCACATCCAATTTATTTCATGAAAGAGTGTGGGGTTAAGATGCAGCCATTTTCCTAGAAATGTCTCAAGCTTATCCTTTTTCATGACTGAATAGAACTCTTTGTAGATGTGAACAAACACCCTTGACTATTTTATCCCTTCATCAGTTGATAGACATTTGGGCTACATCAAAGATTTATTTATAAATATGGGTATCCACATATCTCTATGGTATGATGCTTTTAATTCTCTCAGGAAGATACCAAGAAGAAGAATAGTGTGGTTAAATGGAATCTCTAGTTTTAGTTTTTGAGGAATCTCCACACTGATTTCCAGAGACTGAACCAACCTCCCACAACAGACGGAAAGGGTTCTTTTTTCTCCATGGCCCACCAGCATTTGTTATAGGTTGGTTTCTTAATAATAGCCATTCTTTCTGGAGTGAGATGGAATCTCAGCAAGGTTTCAATTTAACCGCAGGAATGACCAGTGCTTTTAATGTTTTTCATGTATTTATTTGCCATTTCTACTTCTCACTCTGAGAAGTGTGTGTTCATTTCAGACTGCGCCTTTAAATTTATTGGGAGATAGTGTGACCTTTTTGAGTTCTTTATATGTTCTAGATATTGGTCCTTCGTCTGAGGAGAAGCTGGCAAACACTTTTCCCACACCACAGGATGTGTCTTCACTCTGCTGGTTTCTTTTGCTGTGAAAAAGCTTTTTAATGAGATCTTAGTGTTGATTCTTTGTGATTTTCCCATGTAATGAGAGTTTTGTTCATAAAGTCCTTGCCTATACCAATGCCTTCAAGAGTTCTACATACTTTCTCTTCCAAGATTTAGTGATTCTGTTTTAATATTGAGAGTTTTGTTCATAAAGTCCTTGCCTATACCAATGCCTTCAAGAGTTCTACATACTTTCTCTTCCAAGATTTAGTGATTCTGTTTTAATATTTAGATCTTTGATCCATTTCTATTTTAGTTTAGTGCATGGTGATAGACAAGAGTCTAATTTTAGTCTTTGAGGAATCTCCACACTGATTTCCAGGTGGAGAGCCAGTTTTTCCAGTAGTATTTACTAAAGAGGCTATATTTCTTCCAGTGAATTTTTTGGTCCCTTTGTCAAAGATAAGCTGACTGAGTGTGTTTGGAGTTGTTTCTGCATCTTATAATCTGTTCCATTGACCCACAGGTCTGTTTTTTCAGCAGTGTCACACTGTTTTAATCACAGTAGTTCTGTAGTATAATTTCAAGTCAGGGATTGTGATGCCCCCCTACCCTGCCTTTGTTGTCCAGAATTGCTTTTGCTACTCTGGTTCAAAATGAATGTAGGGTTTTTTAATTTAAATTCATGAGATATGCTACTTGTATTTTAAACAGGAATGCATTAAATCTGGATATCATTTTAGGATTATAACCATTATCATTATGCTGGTTCTTCCTACTCAAGGGTAAGGGGTATTGTTACATTTTCTGATATCTTCTTCTATCTTCTTTTTTAGAGTACTGTAGTTTTCAAAGTAGAAACCTTTTACTTCCTTCATTAGGTTGATTCCTAGGTATTTCATTGTTTTGGATGCAATTGTGAAAGGTGTTGTTTCTCTAATTTCGTTCTCAGTGAGTTTGTTATTTGTGTACTGGAATGCTATGGATTTCTGAATCCTTCGTACCTAGCTATGCAACTGAATTTGGTTATTAGATCTAGAAGTCTTTTGGTGAAGGATTTGGGGTCTTCCATGTCAACTGCATGTGACAAATTAACATGACCTTTGGAAAATTATCTAATCTTTCTGAGTCTTGGGGTTCCCAGTTGCCAGAAGGGAACAGTAGGAGTTGTCACGTTAAATATTTGAGCTTCTGAGAGATAAGGACAGAAAAGCAAGACAAAAATTCAAAGCTACTTTGCTGTGTGTACAGATATTCAAGGCTGAGAAGTTGTTTTCCTGAAGATGTTTAACCTCATTTGCTGCCCATCCATCCACGCCTTCGTGATGTGCAGGGCTCACCCAACCGTTTGAAATACTGAGCCTCGTTGTTTGAAGAAACCCAGGAAGAAACTCCTGGAAGTTTGTCTTTTGAAAATGTTCAAGGAAATAGAGTCAGCAATTAAAAACCAAGGTCTTCCTCCATCAGGAGGGGGCAGACCAGACGGCAGGGTGGCAGCAGATGCTAACCGACCAGGCTGAGCCCAGTATGATATGCATGACTCAGAGGTGACTTCTGATGACCAGTGTGGATTTCCTCTGCTTTCACCCAAGTTTCATTCAGAGGAGACTGAGGGTAGAGCAGCCCCGGGAAGAGGTCACTGCTGGTCGGTTCTCCTGATGAGCATGTCCAGCACAAAGCACAAGTTTGAAATGTTGGTTTTTGTTAAGTCTTGATTTGAAAGTCCTGGACAATGCTTTTCTTTTAGATCAAAGTGTATTCATCATTCGCTCCGAGTCCCTTCTCTGCTGGACCTACAGAAGACCTACGATCCATGTCCCTCCCGGGATGCCATCGCACCATGCCGCGATCACCACGTGTTACCAACTGATCCGCACGGCAGCTCTCCTGCTAGACGTCTAGGGTGAGGCCTAGGGTGGGACTTGCTTCCCGTCTCTCAAGGTCTGAAAGAGAAGGCTCTTGTCCACTCTTACTCATCACCAAAGTGTTACGGCACAGGGGCTGTGAGGCAGCTACAAGTGATGAAAATGTTACCTGTACCAGTTACTACTGAACAGGAGGCCCAGAGATGTTCACATCACAGCAGGGATGCAAGTCGGACGTTCAAATCCCTGAAACTTCTGCTTCTTTCCCTTTTACCTGCCTCTTTCTTTGCTTTTTAGTATTCATTCATCCTCAGTGGGAACTTCTCTTTGACTTAGGAACCAGTTTCTTAAAAACACTGATACCGCGAAGATGCCACATTTTAATCTTGACTTTTTTTTTGAGATGAGGTCGTGCAAGGTCACTAAGTTGCTTAGACTGGGCTTGAACTTGTGATTCTCCTGCCTCAGCCTCCCAAGATGCTAGGATTATGGGTGTGTGCTCCATCACTCCCATTTTAATCTCTACTGAAGTAGAGTCTAAACCAAAGATCCTTTGAAAGCTCTGAAAATTCCTTGTGTTTTTCTCTTCAGAACAGAGAATGTGCCTTTGGAGAGGGGGAAGAATGTGGCCCCTCAGATTCGAATGGGTTCCTCTGCTCCTTCATGAGTAAATCAGTGTGCCCGCCCAGCGCTGCCCCACACGCGTGATGGGCCTGTGCTTGTGTAACGTGCAATCATTTTCACAAAGGGCACAAGGCAGAAACTGATTTTAAAGGTTGAAGACAACAGATCAGGCTGAGCTGCTTTGCAGACAGAAGCGTTAGCAAGTGACTTGTGGAGACGCGCAGGAGACGCGCTGCCCGGAAACGCGTGGAAACGCGGATCATACCCTGGTGAGCGCCGCTGCGGCGCTTAATAAAAAGACAGTGACAGCGACAGTGGGAAGCGCACACACAGCACTGACCATAAAACGAGTCAGATTGGAGGAAATCTGCACCCAGCTCTCGGTCACGTCTGACTCTGTCGCCCATTGAAGTCTAAACTAAATTTGAATTGCAGCATAACCACCGCTAAACTAGGGTGCTCGCACCCCAAAGAGGCTCCTGCCCCCTTTTGTGACTAGTCACTTCCTATCAAGACCCCCCAGGGAGCACAGAATCCACTTGGGGCCTGACTGTCAATGAGACACCGTGGGAATCACTGGTGCCTTGGAGCCGATCTACCAAGCTGGGCAACCTTACTGCCTTTCCGTTTCTGAAGTTGTGGACATTTTCAGATATAGACATGAGAGAGAGAGAGAGAGAGAGAGAGAGAGAGAGAGAGAGAGAAAGGGGGAGGGAAGGG
>PVLA01002249.1:185343-246109 GCA_004027455.1 Hydrochoerus hydrochaeris | reverse complement strand
AATACCTTAAAATCAAATTTCTCTTATAACTTTAATAGACTATTTAAATTGGCATGTAACAATTAAAATGGGTAGATTTCTTAAAGTGTTTCATAATCTAATACTATATTTTCCATCTCCTGTTTTTCTGCTCTAATTCATTCTCTCTCTCTATCTCTCTCTCTGCCTTTGTTTCTCTCTCTCTCTGTCCTGCTCTGCACTTTTCATTAATACAGCAAGTCACCATTTCTGTAGAATTTCTTATTTTCTCAATTCACTGTCTGGAAATCAGTGCTATTCACTGTATTCTCTTTCCCAAATTTCTTGTAAATTGATAATTAAATCCTTTGGCTTCATGGGTCTCAGCCTCTGAGTTTTGCATATATATATATATATATATATATATATATATATATATGTATTTGTTTCTGGTACACCGAGGACGGATTGGCACCCAACACCCTGCATCTTTCACCTGGCATCTTCTACCAGCCTGTTGTCCCACCTCACTTACAAGGAAAGTGCACCTCACCAGGTGAACAAAAGCTGCCAATTATGCACACAATAAATGTGAGAAAACTGGAGGAACTAGGCGAATTTGTAAGACAGGAAGTGACATTTCCAAACCTAGAAGCGTTTTGCCAGGCTTAGGCAGTGAGGCAGGGAGTCTGGGACCCTGACTCTGTGGCTTGGGAAAGTTTAACTTTGCACCCAAATGAGCACTCTATGTTTAACATTGCACATAAAGGAAGGAGACTCAGGAGGACACCTGGGGAGATGGGAAGGACAGGACCCCCGTCGGTCCGGGCTCTGGAAGTGAAAGAGGAGCCAGGAGAAGAGGGAGGTCAGAGGGGCCTCAAGCAAGAGCATAGGACACTGCTGAAGACAGAGGACCGCAGAGAAGGGCCAGTGACACAGAGATGAAGCACGAAGGAACCCAGGCGGTGCAGGGAGTTGCAAAGGAAAGAGATTCGCCTTTGTGGTGAGGCTGCAGCTTCTTTCATCTCGTAAGACCCAACGCGTAAGGAACAGCTTCCCACTTGGGAGGGAGAAACGGAGCCCTGTGGAGGACGGAGGTGGCAGCGAGGCGGCGGCAGAGGTCTGCGCCCTCTGTCCTCTGCCCTGCTCTGCTCTGCACCCAGACATTTCTGTCTCTGAGAAGCCCTCCAGCCTCAAGCTGATGGGGGCCGTGGAATGAGAGGAAAGGGATGAGCTGCTGTCTCCAGAAGCTCTTGACAGCGGGCCTGGTTTTCGATGCCCTCTTGTCCTGTCTAAGAAAATCCTCACTTGGTGCTTCAGGGTGTCCTGGTCGTGAAGCGTGGCCCCGTGCGCCAGTGACCCACGGGAGCTGCATCGCTGCCCTGCGCTACGCCTGCGCCTGTGGGAGGCTGAGGCTTGCTGTCCCTCTGGCCGCTGGCATTTTGGAGTCGTGAGAACACAGTGGGCTTTCTGTTGACTGAGGACAAGGCTGCCTGGTGGTGCAGGAAAGTGGAGAACGTGATGCTTTTAATCACCATGTTCGTGAAAATAAGAACGTGCCAACATCATCAGGTTGTTGCAACTAAGAGCCACCAAGTAGCTGGCTGGAAAGACCAGGAAGGCAGCCGCTCCTCAGGCCCGAAACGCAGCTCCGCGCCAAGCTACCTCTGACCTGCGGCGGGAGCCCCAGCTGTCCCTTCCCGGCTCCTGGCGGTCTCGGTCTCTCACGTTCCTTGACTGCCAGCTACGTCCCTTTACCCTCTACTGTTGTCGCAGGACACGGTCCTCATGTGTGTCTTTTTCCCGAGGTATTTCCTTCACATTAAAGGACAGTAGTCACACCTGAGCAGGTCTCACCCTAAAAACCTCACTTTAACTTGAATGTCTGCAAAAACCTTGCCTCCAGATAAGGACGGTCTCAAGTTCATAAATTTTGGGGAATAGGACTTCAGCATATCTTGTTTGAGGGCAGAATTCACCACAAAATCACAGTGCTTGGAGGCTGGCGGCACCCTGGATTCTGCGACAGGGTGCGCGTGTGTTTAGGCTCCCACTTGGCTAACCGTGTGGAGTGTGGCCTTTGCTATGCCCACAGTAAGTCCAGCACCAGCCTGGCCTCCCCCATCCTGGGGTCCAAAGCCACCCTGACCCTAAGGGTCGGGATCTAATCTGATGCCTCTGAACCCTGAGGCCAGAAATATGAGGCCACTGTGTTCCCTGTGGCTGGCAAAGTGACTTCAGTATTCATCCAATATACCACATATTTTTGGACAAATAAAGAAGCTTTTACACAGTAAAATGAATTTTTAGCAAAGGAATCAAAGCTTCACTTCCATTTGGTCTTAAAGACAAAGGATATTAACTCTCACAGGGAAATGAGGCAAGATCCCGGCATCTGCGTCAAGTTCACAGGAGCCTGACGGCCGGATCTTGCAGGAGGCTGTACTGACCTTGAGATAAACAGAAGGCGGTTTCCAGCAGTCATGAGTTATGTAAATTCATTTTTCATACCATTGCATTGCCTTAAAGACATGACTAACAGTAAGTTCATTTGAAAAGGCTCACACATAGCTACCACGATGGACACTGTTGCACCTTAAAAATGACCAGCACAAAGTCTGCAGCCGTGAACAAAAATCACAACCGCGGAGAACACCTTACAAGGCACGAGGGCAGGATGAAGTCTGCCGCTTCACCCCACTTGTTCTCCAGAGGCGGTTGCTGCTCTCTGATCGAAGGCCACAGCGCAGACCTCTGAACTCCACCCCCCCACCCCCCACGCCAAGTCTGCCCTCCGAAATCCCCAAATCCAGGAAGCCCAGCAGAGGGTGGAGGGGCAGAAAGGAGCAGCCACCACGTCTGTGCCAGGTGCAGGGAATGTTCCCTGAGCCTGGCACACAGGGTGAGTGTGACACCCTCTTTCACAGTGAGTGTCGTGATGGTGTGAAACTCACAGTTGTGCAGAACCAGGGCTGAGGGGCGCGGCCTGCCGAAGCTGACCTGCTGCTGCAGTGCCACTGAAGAAGGGACAGGGCTGAATCACACAGGAAAGGGCGACGGATTCCCGGCACAGGGACCATCTTCTAGACACATCATGACGTGGTGGCAGACTCCCGAGATACCACCTCCCAGGCTCACCAAGGGCCTCTCCCTAGATGCATGTCCCCCACTTTCCCATTCATGCTTTGGCACGACTCCTTTGCATAGACTGCTTTCTCCACACATCGAGCACCTTGCGATTTGGCTGCAATACAATGAAATTGGGAGTTCAATTAGCAACAGCAGTGAGATTAAACAGCCTCTTGTGGGCCCCATGCAACATCTCCCCGTGTGCGGCGCGATGAACTAAGTTATGCAACAGACGTGAAGATCACACTAATGCACGCGAAGATGCCCAGTGTGCTAACAAACCATGATTCATCCCGAATGGAGACAGTAGTCGTGCTTAGCCTGGGGGAGCTCCGTGGCAGAGAGTTGATGGAACATCCTCCTTCAGGAAGCAAGTCTCGGGGTCCCACCTTCTGTGAAGTCTAGATTTCTGTGCCAGCTACTGCTTGCTGGGCTGTGATTTTAATGTGGAAGGATTTTAGGTTGTACACAGAAATTCACCTTTCCTCACGATGAAGTGACTTGAAATATCTCAACTTGGCGGAGATTCTAACCCTGTCCCTCTGTCTTCTTTGTCCTCTTCCTTTCATCTCTGCCTTTCCTTACATTCTCTAAAGCAGAGTCAGCTTTTAACCCCGCACCCAGGAAAAGCCAGCCTATGGGAAGGAAGTTCAGAATGCGCGTGCGATGCGCAGGTGTCGGCTCAGCGTGCCTTGCTATAGCCACTTTTCTTACCCCTTATATTATTCTTCCTCGGGTGCACTCTTCATTGGTGCCACCACCTTCAATTCTGTCAAGGGACCTTTGCTTTGAAGGGAAAATCAAGCTGTGATTAACAGAAAATCCTTGTTAACAGTGGACATGGAATCAGAAGTTTCCGTCCTTCCCCAAGGGATGCACACAGTCTAGAGCTGGCCTGAGGCCCTGTGTGATCTGGGACCCTGGCTCTTCCTCTGTTGCATGTACACGGCCCTTGCTGTCTTATTCCACACTTTCCCAGCTGCTCCTGGAGACCCCTGCAGAAGCACGGAAATGGCAAGGACAGGTACTAACTTTCAAGGTGCTTTTTGGGTTTCCTACAAAACACTTCTCCTTATATCCCAGTGGCCAGAACTGGGTCACATGGGAAATAAAGTTATTACTTTGAGTGCCCCTGTAAGGCAAGAGGTGGCCAAGGAAAGGGCCCGGAGAAAGAAGGAAGGCAGCACCTTGGAGTCCACGGTCCAGTCCTGCCCAGCCCGTGACCACTCCATGCTGACCTCTCTCCACAAGAGTTTTCGCTCTGGCTCCTCACTCTGAGTGTTTCTTATAACGAAGGACTTGTGATAGATAATCAAAATGATTTCCTCATCTCTCAAGATAGTACTAGCTTAGTACTGTCTGCAAAGACCCATTCTCCAAATAGGGGCCACGAGCAGGTTCTGGGCTGAGGATGTGGACGTCTCTCCTCTCAGTGCCCTGTACTTTCTGCTTCCTCCCTGTGAAGTGCAGTTCCCTCTCCTGCCCTCTGCATTACTGTTCAGAGCCCCACTTGGTAGTTCTTGTGTGTCCCTTTCTTCTGAGGAAAGCACAGTGCTCTTCCTTGAGCCTTCCAGGAAGCTCCACGCAGTGACATTAGAGCACCCACCGGATTCATGTCCTCACCAGGCTGTGGTTTCTATGTTTTAGAATCTCATGATGTATTTCCGCATTGATGTTTCAATATATGGACCATAAGAGTTGTTATTAGGTGGTTTGTGGTGTGTTTTTTTTTGCCTCCTAATTATCTTCCCCAAATAACTATAGACATCACATTACAGAGAACCAAAAATACCGATGCTAACAGCAATACAATTCATAATAGCTAAATCCAGGAAGCAGCCTATGTGTCCATCAACAGAAGAATGGATACAGGAAATGTGGTATCTGCACACCACAGGAGACTACTCAGTTCTAAAGGGTACATTTGAGACATTCGTAGGAAAATGGAAATCCCTGGAAAGCATGATGCTGTGTGGAATAAAACAGACACACGAGCTCAAGTACCGTATGGTTTCTTTCATCTGAATAATGTGAAGCACAAGTAAGAGCAAAGCAAAAGGCTGATTACGGGAATCAGGGAGGCAGGTGTTTTGCAAAGAGAAAGCATCCAGGGACTGAAGGGGAGGGGAGGGAGGCGAAGAGAAGTAAAGAGATCTAAGACAGGCAAGTTCAAGAGCCACACACCCACAGCGTGGGTCACAAGTAGCAATTGAGCTGCTGCTACCGCTGCTGCTGAAGCTTCCCATGGTGATGATGCTGCTGCTGCTGATCTAAATTGGGGGAGGGAATCTAGAGATGGAGGGAGGAGAGGAGGGAGGGGAATCAAAGAGAATCCGGCTCCATTATGTACATGCACCTGCTTCCGAAGGTGAATACAGACTTCGTGTGCTGCAAACAGGAATGCATAAAGTTTAAAAACTATGCTTTTCAACAATTTTCCTATTACACACAATTTAGATTATTTAAGCAAGCATAGAAGAAAAGCAGTACAAGTCCCTGTAAGACCCTATCTTCAAGATGTAAAAATAAGGAATGTGTGACCCATGTAGGTATTTCAAATGTTGACGTGTCTGGAGTGTGCATATATTTACATATACATAGTAAGTCACTCAAATTAAGTGTCTGTGTGCCATCCTTGTTCCCTGAAACACGATACCCCCTCAGCAACTGTTCATTGGGTAACGAATGAATTCATCAATCAGAGAATTAAAATCAACCACTAAAAATGGCTACGTGACCACAGATTAAAGGCTTAGAGAAGTTACACTTCTGATAAAACATGAATCTTTTTGACAGTTCCTTAATTTTAGGAAACCGTTAGATGGAACTTAATCCCATCCAAAATATCCTATTTTTAAGATGAGAAATAGAACAATTCTTCTGGGTAATAACTGTTATGAAAGAACTTATTCTTTAAGCCACTTTTCTTACGCTCTAATAGACAATACACAGTAGTCAGTGTGTTTTCTCCACATTCTTAATTTCAGTGTCAGAAATGTTCTACGTATCATTAAATGAAACAAAAATGGAAAGTACAGACTCCATCATGACTTTTTAGTTTTTCATGAACTGAAATCAACATGAAGTGTGCTGTAGAGGAAACTGCCTCTTGGGAAGCTCGTTGCTAGAATGGTGCTGTCCTTCTGAAACATGCAGATGTTCTGCTGGAAAAGGTGGATGTCTATCAGCCTCGGGCACAAAAAACAACTATAAAAAACAACAACTATATTTGTTCCTTGCCTTCCAAAAAACAGAACAAAAAAACCCAACTATATTTATTCCTTGCCTGCCAAATCACAATTTGGGGAAATGAATTTGGCTATGAATGTGTGTCCAGAGAGGACATCCAGGCCCTGCATGTCAGGACAGGGTACAGACTAGGGACAAATCAGAGCTACCTAGAGGGACACAGGCTTTTCTCCTGCAAAAAGGCTGCTTCAGACTTTAAAAGAGAGTCAGGAGTCCACAGAAGAACTCAAGAATGATCTTGGAAAGTCTTGCTACCGTCCCATGTTCTTGAAGGAAGGATTCTCCAGACTTACAAGGCCTGGTTCCAAAGCCTAAAGCAGTGGCCTGCGGACCACTGGATGGAGACAAAATCCTATTCTTGGTGGTCGTCATTACCTGAGCCCCACATGGCCTTCATTCGTAAGGGTTAGAATTGCTCTGTGTGTAGATCCAAAAGTGTTTTCATGTAAAGACACACTCTAAAGGTTTGTAATTTATCATTAAATAATTAAACCTCCTCGAACACCACCTCTTGTAATATCTGGTTTAAAATAAGAGCATTATGGAGTGTGGGGGAAAATAGCAAACTTGAAATGAAGGAAACCAGATTTTAGTCCTTAATTTTCTAAGCCAGAGCTTTCTCAACTGCATGGCAATGGGGGAAATTCTAAAATGAGAATTTTGAGATGCAGTCCCAGTAGAAACCCAAAATTCAAGATGAGAGATGTGGTACTCCTTAGAGTAAAGGTTTCTTTCTCATGGATTTTTTTCTTAAATGTTCCAGTAGGATCAACTCTATCAGCCAAAATGCAGAGATTATTTTGACAAAGACACATTTAAATCCCACAAGTTAGGGTTGAGGGTTACTATGTCACCTGGTGTTAACATCGCCGGCACTTTCTCACATCTACCAAATCATGATCAAAAGACCTCGTAACTCACTTTCCAGTCCAAGTGGCTCCCTGATCAGGAGTTAAACTTATGTTACTAGTCAAAGAAGAAGTGTGATCCAATGAGGTAAACATCTATCACAGTTTTAGAAATATTTAAGTGTGTCTTTTGAAATAAAGATTGAATCTAACTCCTCAAACCTCCCCCACCCAGGGCCTGACATGGTTTGGCACCCCGGGAGCATCTGTGGTGGTGAGGTGCCGGAAGGGAGAAGCCAGGCAGGCGAACTCACATCCCCCACTTCACCTTTCGAACTCAGGGAAACTTTTCTAATACAAAAGTTTCCACACGCGTGGAATGTGAAGGGCCTCGAAAACTTGGGGCCATTCCTTTCTCCAACAACATTGTGAAGGCTGTAGTTTTTGTGTTAGTACCTTTAGGGGCAAAATGTGCCAGCCATGAACAACCCAGGCCAGCTTAAAAACAAGAGGTCATTTATGCACAGCCCCGCATGGGGTGCTCTCTCGCCAGGGTAGCTGCAGCGTACCTACTCTGGAAGGGCCAGAGGCGTCTCTCCGTTAATCTTTCACCTCTAAGTATTTGAAGTCCAACAGAGAGTAAATGTTTAATGAAATTATAATAACGAAACAAATCACATGATCGGTGCCATTTAAAAAAACAGTTGTGGAAAGAAACAGGAATTCTGACACTGGTGCAGGAGGTGAAACGGGTTACGGAGCAGCAAAGCTCTTGGATGAGATGCTGGGGCACAGGTTGGTGCTTCTAACCTGCGAGCTGCAGGGCACAGAGACTCCGGGGACAGTCTGTGAGCCGCTGCCCGGCGCAGCCCTGCTGAGATGTATGGAGTCACTGTCTCTCCTCCGATCACTGTGACCCCAGATACCCAAACTCGCCGCAGCTGACCCTGGTAAGATGTCACCGATTGATCGTCTCTGAGCCTTGACCTCCTCCTTCTATAAAGTGGAACAATAGCTCGATGTCCTGGTGAGCAGTTCCTATGAGCTGCCTGACATCCTATGACTAATGACGCATCCGTTTCAGGAAGACAGAACATCTAGCAGACAACAGATTCTCTCTTCCTGGATTCTTCTTTAAAGGAGGTGCAAACCCCCAACCCAGCAGTTGAGAAGCTGAGGCTGACAGATCCTAAGTTTGAATCTCACCAGGGTGACTTAACACTAATCTATCACATTTAAAAACAGCGAGAAAAAGAAAGAGTCAGTGATGTAGCTCTGGGTTCCACCTTCAGTAACTCAGAAATACATAAACAAGCAAACCAACAGGAGATTCAAACAATAAACAGCTAATTTTTTCAGTCTCAACTCGTTCTTGAAACAACCACAAGGGGGCAACACTGTCTCTCACTCTCTCTTGGTCTCTTTATTTTCCTCTTTCTCTAACCCGAGTCTGAATCATTACAGGAAAAAGCCCATGATTTTAATTGACAAAACCCTGACTGAACAGGGCAGAAAGTTAAGATTTTTTCAGTCAAAAGTTTCCACCTGGTTTACAGGAAATATGAAAATATGAAAAATAGATTGCCCATGAGGGTCAATAATTTTAACATCACATTTAATAGTCCTCAAAACAAAACATAATTTTCTTCCATTTATGTCACCTAAAATATACGTATGTGGGATGCTTGCTTCCTAATGAAAATTATTAAAGTCTGTACAATTATTTACACCTCTCTGAATGCTCATGTTTCCTTACAGGACATGGTTCCCACGGTACAACCTGAAAGGGCGCAGAGAGCATCTAGCCACGCCCTGTTCCACCGTCTCTGGTCAGTCAACCTGGACCCAACGCAGTCTCTCAGACACATTTCTTTTGGTAGGATGGAATGTTCCTCTGATTGCCATGTGGCCTTGCTAAAGAGGTTTTCTTTGGTAACCATAAGTGGTCACTTTGAGTGGTTTTCAATGGTTTGTGTCAATATAGCTTCTGTCCATCGAAATGGCTTAAGGCTGTTGTCCTCAGTTTTACAGAAAAAAAGTCTACAAATCCAATTCCATGAAGTTAAACAGGATATAATTGCAACAATTATAATTCAAACACCATAATTAGAAAAGTCTATCAATGGCATGGGCTGTGATGGCTGTGTGCGTGCAGGTGTGTGTACACACTTACCTTCCAAGCCTGCGATTTCATAGCCACGCACTTTCTTTCTTTGCCGCCACCATTAATCACGTGGAACGCACTTGACATTTCTGTCTGCCCAAACCACTGGAGAGGGAGTGGAAACTCCTAATATTTCTCCTATTCTCTAAAATAATTCCAGGAAATGTGGTCACATTCCAAGAAATATCACTGTTTTTAAGATGTATGTTACAGAAGAAAAGACATTCTAAAAGTTGTCTGTCACGTAGGTAACTAGGAAACGCTTCATTTCTGAGCTTTGGCTAAACTTTGTTGAGTGGTGGCTGATCCTTGTTAGTAATATCGTGGTTTCTGTTATTAATTAAGGAAAAACTATAGAATAACAGAAATACAGGTAAATTAATTTGAGCCATGCTTTTGAATTTGTTAGTAGTTTAGTGTATTTTTTAAAGTAATTTCAATCCTCTACATAGAAAAGATTAAAAGAAAGTAGCTCCAAGCTAAAGTATTGATGTTCTGATGGTCCCATTCTGGAAAACCTGCATGAAGGTCTGGAAGGGTTGGACCAAACTGGAGGGAAGAGAGAGAGTGGAGGAGGGGTGGTATCTGAGGGGACCCACAGCTCTCCTCGTGGTCACCCTTCACTCTACACTGGGCAGGGCTGGTGGGTACCCAGGAGGAGACCCAGAAACAAAGACCAGTGACTTCAAGGCCCAGTCCCCAAGACCATCACAATTCAGCCTTGCTCTCTGATAATTTCCTTCAGGAATTCGGACCTGGGTCACGAGGACAATCAGAAGCCCAGGATGGTGAGTCCTCTGCCAGCATGAGACCCCTGGGAGGTGCCGTCTCACCCCCACTCCAGCCCCATAGCCGGCTGCTCATTCCTGAGACAACGTCCACTTTCTCATCCTACAATGGGATGTGACAGAGACACCCAGGGAGCCATTTCTGCTACCACAGGACACCTTCAGCAGAGACCTGGGGACTTCGACCCAACCCAGGGCCATGGCTGGGAGGTTTGCCATGAAGCACAGGCAGGAGGCCTTGTGCCCAGGGGCTTCCCTGTCCTCCTTGACCCCTTCTGTCCTTCAGCATTGACCTGGGCACTCAGGAGGGCCAGGAGCAGTGCTGCTGTCTCCTTGTCCTCTGTCCTCATGCCTGCCATGTAATTGGTTCTCAGTATGAGCTGCTGAACTAACTCTGCCAATACCTGGTTTTAATTAAAATCATGCCATGCGTCGCCTAGGAAAATGACCAGAAGACTCTACAAATGGAACCTGCCACCGTCCCTCGCAGGGCACTGCTGCAGACGGGAGCGAGCACAGAGGCCCACACAGCACGGCCACTCTTCCCACGGCAGTTTACACCTGGTCTACAGTGGCAAGCAGTGAATTCATCAGACGTTTTAATAACCTGAAAAGCGAGTCCACTAACTGGTGACAAAACTGTAACCCACACCTGCCAAACAGGGTGAGGATGAAAAATCATTTCTGGTCCGGCCAGGTGTGTGGAGCAGACAGGGGGTACAGCTCCTGCTTTGTGCTCTTGAAGGTCAAGACTCTGGCCTGAGCCATGGCTAGCAAACTGCCCAGGAGTGGGCTTTTGCTCCCCTTATCAATACATCACTGCCCAAAACACACTCAAGGCCATCCAGTCCCTCTGTCCCTTCCCATCCCACAGAGCACATGACTCTGTCTCCTGTTTCCTAGAGAAGACAAACCAGAGGGGTGACACTGGAGGCCACGGACTTGGAGAGAGAAGCCAGGATGGCATGGGTCTGGCTGCGTCTGTCACCTGCTGGGGTTCGGGGAGTGTGTTTTCTCCTCTTTCTGCACGGGTCCATCAGCCAGTACCTGCGGCAGGAAAGGAGGAGGCCAGACCACCTCGGGGGATGTCCTTCCCCAGGGATTCCATGGAGAAGAAAGAAGAAGAGAAACAGAGCCCGGAGACACCCAGGTCCACCCTGACTCAGTTCTTTCCAGGGCCTCCCTGCCTGAGTTACGCCCCAGACAGGCAGGCAAAGCAAAACACGAGTGGAAGCCCGGGCCTCTGTTTATTCTCCAAGCAACCCAGCAGCTGGGACTACCTTTTTCAATAAAGATTTGCATGAGCTCGAATATAAATCAAAAATGGGTGCAGCTTATACGTGTATGGTAAAGGGGTGTGTGTGTGTGTGTGTGTGTGAAAATCCTTTTCCTGTGGCACTTTCTTCCTTTCTGTCATTATCTACTTCTTTTATCCTATGAGATGTCTTGTGAAAGCTCCATTTCCTCCACTTCTTCCCACCTCCCACTGTGGTCCTCTCAAATGTTAAAGAAATGAAGCAGGAAATCAATGCTGGGCCGCAGTGCAGGGGAGATGCCCAAGAGCTCAAAGTTACAATAGCGCTTGTTTCACATTTTCTACATGCTAGAGTTAACCATCCCCCAATAAATCAGGAGGTTCCTTCACATCTGAATAGTACATTCCTTGAAATTCAGTACATGGAGAAACATCACTAATACCAAGCAATGGATTAAAATACCTGAGTTATATAGAACAGGGAGTGGGTGTTATAATAAGAGCCTCCTCAGTGAGTTACACACACGCACAATTTTCACATCTGTGAAATGCACTGTTTTATATTTATACACACAAACATGTACTAAGAATCAAACTCAGGACCTGTGCTTGCCAGGCAGGTGCTATGCTGCTGAGCTAAATCCCCAGCCCCCTGCCCTATAATTTTGAAAATTGTGTTCAGACTAAATACACATTGGATACATCACACCCAGAGGCTTTGTGCATTCTAAAACCAAAGGCAATTCCTGAAGATTCCTTTTCCTTTCCTAACCATAAACCCTATGATAATTTGTAACAAATTATAGTTCAAAGTGATAAAAACATCTAGCTGAGTATTTATTTAGTTATGATACAGGGATCGGATGCGTGACCTCGCGCTTTTATGACCTCATGCTTGTCAGGAGGCGCTTAGACTGCTGAGCTACATTGCCAGCTCTTAGCTAAATCTTAAAAAACTCCAAAATTCCTTTGGATTATGGTCGATGGTCACACTGAAAGTTGTAGGTAGGAAAGAGACTGGAAGCATCTAATTAATATGAAATCAAAGGTATCAGCACGGACTGTCCAAAAGCTGGGTGCTGCCGTTGTAGAAGCGGTAAAGGCTTCTACTGTTGTTCTGAGAAGGTTTTGTGCATCATTAAAAATGATAGTTATTTTTATTTTTCTGTTTTTTTAATTTCAAAGAGAATAAAAAACAATAAAAATGATCTGGAATTCCCACATGACAACATGCGACATCGTAACCGTTGTTAATGCCCTCCCTGCTTGTGGTAGTTTGTTTTTAACGGTGTTTGCGGTGTGAGTTCTCAGCCCTGTGCGGCGCTGGTGTGTGGACAGGATGCACCGTGACTGCCTTCTCCTCCCCTGCCCTCCTCCCCGCCCTCTCCTTCCCCAGCCCGATCCCCTGCCCAGCTGGAAAAGACCTCTGGCCCTCCTTTGGATTATCAATCTCTTATTTTGCTCTTTATTTATTATTTGGCTTTCTCAGGTGAGAGAAACCATATAGTCCTTCAGTGTCTGTGTCTGTTCTAAACAAACAGTACTTTGACGAGGCTAAATCAGGGATTGATTTAAAAAAAAAAAAGAAAACAAACTACAGAGTACGGCTCTCACTGATTTGGATGCGTTTGTCTTTAGTGGCCATTTGTACAACTCAGTGACAGCTGCGGGCTAACAATTCCTTGCTCAGGCAGGGCCGGGAAGGAATCAGGCTTCTCCAGGTTACTCACAGCCCTCACAAAAGGGCTTCTTTATCTTTATAGAGCACCTGGCAATCTACAGATGATTTTAAATAGAGTTGGAAAGGCCCGATTTCTTATGTAGTTCAAAATCACTTATTGTTCTGTTGAGTGATTACCCAGAAATAACATGGTAGTAGGCTGTTAATTAATTATAGCTTTTCTTATCACCAAGGGAACGGCCAACAACAAATAACAGTGACTTCCCATGTCTTAGCCCAAAACCAAGCCGGATTTTGTTATTGCTATAGTAACCCTCCACTAGCTTCTGGAAACCATCTGAATTTCCATGTTTCGGCACAGCAAAATGGTAATTTGTTGAAGCGATGTTCTCCATGCTTTAAGTTTATCTGAGAGTTCAGGGCAAGCTCTAGGAACCGCAGGCCCCAGAGGAACTTGGGTGAAATGAAAGGGAATGGGAAATGCAGAGAGCTGAGTTCTGCACCTCTGCACTTCACTCTGGAAACATCTGTCCTTTGCAGAGATGTGCTTATGCCAGCACAGCCTTACCACCTGGCTGCTGTCACCAATCAAACTTCCTGTCCAGCTTCAGAGCTGCAACCCACTAAAGAATTCTTCTCCTCCTCCTCCTCCCCACTCCTCACCTGGGAACCAGTCTGATTAATTGCATCCCAGCCTGATCACTTCTTATTCAACACCTGTTCAGAGCTAATCAAGCTCCAGACAAATGACATGCCCTGAGACAACCTATCACAGAATGACTTCTATTTAGAGAGAGATGATAGACCAGGCACGTCACATGGGATTTGCACTAGGAGCTGAGATTGAAGAGTCTCTCTATTAAATCAATATGACATGGAGACTCAGAAGTTCCAGACAGAAATACACACTTCCTTCCAAAGACCCAGACTTACCTGGGGATTTATTATAGCATCTTTGGAGAATCAAGAAAACAGTCATACTTATGTCAAGGAGTGTCTCTTTTTTTATGGCCAATGCAGACCTTGTTTACTCTGTGCTCCTGGGAATGCAGGAGGTTCCATTCTCGTTATCATATCAACCAGCATAAGGACAAATGTTTGCCATTATTTATGCTATACCTGAGTCATTAGGTGAATATATCTACTGAAATAATTCCTAAAAAGTATCAGTATTTTAATGTTTCCAGTTCTTCAATTTAAATCAACATTGCCCAAAAAATCTCAAATTGCTCAGCCTTTACAAGATCTAAGAACACTTAGAATATTGTGTTTCCTTTGTTTTATGCATGCATTTTCCAAGCTCTAGTTATTTGTCTTATGGTAATCCCCAAAGTGAAAAATAATAAAGCAATGGAAACAAAGAATCTCAGGAAGAATCTTATATGAGAACAGAGGACAGAGGAATATGACTGAATGACTTGAACCAGTGAGACCTGAGTCATGGTATAAGTTTGTGTGCCCGAGGGCACAGGCACTTGGGTGTCACTGACACCACCTAGGACATCTCATAGTCCCCACCTGGATTTCCAGAAACAAAGAAAATGGACAATATTCCCTTTTAAAAGATGGACATCAAAAGCACATTTTCAGGGGACCTGGTTTGCTTCCATTTTCTATGCATTACTATTACTTTCAGAGCACTGGTTAAACAGGGAAGCAGCACGCGCTAGAGGGCACTGGGCGCTGGATGTTCCAGGGGCGCTCACCTTCACTGGCTGTCTGCAAGCCATGCTCCTGCAATGACCCCAGACCAGCGGATACCAGGAGAATGGTCACCCTCCCATTCCCTGGACCCCGGTACCTATAGGTCCCCATCGCCCAGCAGCTGTGGAGATTGAGTTCTGCTCAAACCTCAACCCTGCGCTCTGAGTGTCCCACTCGAGTTTTGTCCTCAGCTCCTTCTCTGTGCCAGCTTCTGCCTGTTGCTCCTCCAGCATCAGTTTCCCTCCGAGAGCAGCTTTAGCATCGGACCTGTGCCACTGGCAGGCAGTGCATGAGGCTTCGCACTTCCCCTCTCCTACCTCTCACTTGGTCCAGGGATGAACTCCTGGTTTTGCCTGATGGCATCGCTACTACTACATCTCAGAGCGCTCTCATCTCTTGTTGGGCTTCTGAGTTGGGCCTCATTCTTCTCCCCACGTCCACTCTTCCTTCTAGAGTCTTTCCTACCAAAGGCGCTGTGTCAGAGGTCAGCAGGCCCAACCTCCAGCCCTTCGGATTCTTCAGCATCGTGGTTCACTCATCTCCGCCCTGCTCTGAGCCCTGCCTTCATCTTGGTCTTCTCAACAGTGCTCAGAAGTTCCAACCAATTTCTTCCTGACTTGAGGTCTCTACATTGGAGTATTCGTATTGACAACAATTCAAACCACATTTTGGCTAAATACTTGTTAGTATTCCAGAATTGTGTGTCTACAGTCCTATCTTCTTTAATGGGTCTTACTATGGAGTCCCTATTTTTCATTTTTCAATTCACAGAAGAATTTGGGAAATGATGCCCCCAGCTTCTCCCAGTGTTAGCACATTATATAACCATATCTTTTCAGAAGTAAACATCAGCACCGTGCTGTTAACTCGGCTGTAATCCACCCTATGCTTCTGTCAGGAACTACCTGGAGATCCCACTTGGTCTTCAGTGGTCCCATCTCCTCCATCTCCTCCCTCCTGTGACAGTCACTCTGTTTTCCCTCATCTTGGTGACTGCTACACACTTACCAGCGCCTTGCAGATGCTCGGGGTGGAGCTCAGTGCCATCTCTCCACTGAATTGTTACGCCCTGGTGTGATGTACCAGCTTTGGGTTGAATGAGTAGTGTGAGCTGTGTGCTGGGGTGTGAAAGAGACAGCAAGAACTGCGAAAGTGTGAAGAACACATTACAAGGTATCCAGAGACCGCAGCTTGAGAGTTTCAAACTGCAGTCACCGGGGAGAGGCACTGGGCAGTCCAGCACTGAAATGTGGGGCACAGTGACCCTCGTCTGACTTCCTGAAGGTTTCCAGCCTGCAGTGAGTGGCTGTGCATATTGTGAGCATTCGGTGACCTCATTAAACTAAAAGTTCTTTCTAACAGGACTGCAAGATGTCAGCATCTTGCAAAAACTTCATCTACCTCAACAAAAAGCCACAATTGCCCAGGGTATTATTTGATTACTGTGAACAGCCAAGTTTAGTAATGAATTGGCAAAATAATTTTGTGACCCCTTTCTTCTCAAAATATAGTCATTGTGTTTATAGCATGCAATTAAGCTAGTCAAATTTAGCCTATTTATAGAACCTATTGTATGATTTCATTTCATTTACAAACTAAAGCTGTCTAGTGGCAGTCTACTGACCTGATTAGAATTCCATGCAGTTGTTCAATTTACATAAATATCAATCATTGTGCACCTATTCCTTCAGTATATTTAACAGGTAAGATTAATTCACTTTTGATCTTGTCATTTTAATTCTCCCAAAGCCAACAAAAGTTGAGGTTAAAAGTCCAAAAGCTAAAGGTTCTATACATTTCAAAAAACAAAGTTATCTTTTCTTGGGGGGCATAATTGATGCTTATTTCTTTTCATTCTTCAATGTGTTTTGATGGAATGATAGATTTGGGGGATAAAAACTAGGAGAACAATTTGCCCTAAATTCATGATATGTAAGTACAGAATTATTATAAAAAACCTTTGAAAAACTAGTGACTTAGAAACAACCCAAGCTTGCAAATAGATTGTTTGCTTTTCTGAAATAAGCCTGGGTTGTTTTTAATGCACTTGGTCAGTGAGGACAGCATTCATCTGTCTCACAAATTCAAGTTAAATGCAACTCAAAAATCACAAGTGAACTGAAACAGGTACACTCAGAATCCTCATGTCTTTCAAACAAACTAGATTTGTCCTCTCACTTTGTTTTTCAGAAAGCAAGGAAATTTGTTGTAAAGCCTATGAAGTAATTGTGAAAATTTTGAAGAAGCAAGTATTCTTCTGAAATTGTATCAAGCACAATCTTTTTTCTTGTAATTTATATCCCTTGGTAGTAACTTCAATAAAATGACAATTCTTCCCCCATTAGCAGTACATAAATTACAGTTCAAATAAGTGAAACCAGGCAAATCATTTTTGTCCTAATCAGATACGGATAATATATACACTTTAGTGTGTCACTGCTGCACATTCATGTTTCACCTTCCCCTCCCCTCATGGAGCAAAGGAGAGCAGGAAACAAAACAAGCTGAACAAAAAGAGTTAAGGCAAAGGTTATGAAAGAACTGACTTTTTTGTCTGATATAAAAAGGAAATTAAACCAAATACCTTCAGAAAAAATCCTGCTTGCAAATACAAGATGTAAAAGGTGGCTGGTTTCACTGCTTACACTTTTAAGATTGGCGGGGGGGGGGGTGGCTGCCTAAGTAACCTTAGCCCCGCTACTCAGTGGCAAGATTTCCTGCAGGCAAGTTATTCCCTGTAAATCTATTTCCACATCAGCAGAAACAGGGTGACAGGATTCACAACTACCTGATATAATTCTACAAATTAAACTATATAATCAGAATAAACCCGTTAGTAACAGTTCTGGATGTATTAATGGAAAATTAAACATTAGATATTATTTCCATCATTATTATTTCAAAAAATTTAAATTTCACAATGACCATATCTTACCCTGTTGATGTTATACTAAAATTCAAATATTTAGCCCTTATTTCTTTTTTTTTTCTTTCTTTATATATAAAATTCCTTAATTAATGCCAAAGCCTATCTAAGGAAAGTAAAAGGGACTTTTGCATAGTTCTTGGAAATTAATGACACTTCTAAAAATAACAAGTTTGCAGGCTATTTAAGAACAAGGTTCTGTTTGTTTCTTTTGTTTGTAGTTGGTGTGTGTCAATTTTTAGAAAATAGTGTTAAAGGAGGAAATCTCTTATTTTTACATTCTGTACCCATTTATAGAACCTGCTATTTCATAGTGTATTTTTAACGACTCTTTCTCACTTAGTAATGATATTTAAATTGAACAGAAAGGACTGTTCTTAGTTACACTCCGACTCAGAATTAGAAGGGAATAATAATTCTCGGACTATAAATAGATTGTTACTGGGAATTTCCAGCTCAAAAGTGGTGTTTTCCTACAGCAGACCTTGAAACAGGCGAGGATATCAAATTCCATGGAAAGCAGGTGCTCTCCAAGCCTTAGTTTTGAAATGGGAAGGAAACTGTATCTTTAATGACCTAAAAATCACACTTTTCACTGAGTCCAGTTGCACATGAGACCCTACAGCCTCACCTGCAGTATTCTCAGTGAGAATAAGCTTGACCCAGGGGCCACAAAAAAACATCAAGCCAAACGCTTTCACTCAAAAGAGGTGCCCAAGAGGTGGAAATGCAGGGAGGATGGAGAAGGGAAGGGACAAAAGGACTGAGCTGAGTTGCATCCTGGACCTGCTCCCCACAGTGAACGCCTTACTGTGTATGGCAAACACAGGCGACTGCAAATGGAAAAAGAAAAATTAATAAGCAAAAGCCAAAAGCCATACTTTCCTCAAAGTCACAGAACTATGATTGGTCCATTATTCAAGCAACAACATATAAAGGCAAAGCCCTCCTGCCGGATGGGAGGACTCGCTGCTGATGCGTTTCCTGTTATGCCTCAAGGGCACGGCAGTGACATCCTTCTGGCTCCCAGGACAAGTTAACCTCGTGTAACGGGTTGGTTGTGCCTCCTTCCATGACCTGGAAAGTCCCTCCACATGTCCCCTTCAGTGTCCCTGAGTCTAGTTCTTTTCCAACCTTGAGATAAATGCTCCAAGCCTTTCCCTTAATTTGCTAACTGGGCCCCATCACATAAGCCAAATGGCTTGACAACCCCAAGCCTCATTATCCTCCTGGACAATTCGGACAGCTCGGCTATAATATAAATTTGGGCACAGAGTTGCTGCTGGACACTCTATGGAGTGGCCTGAGATAGCCCTTCCTGGCACTCTGGGCTGTTCTTCAGAGGCAAGTCAGCGAACTTAGAGGTCAAAGGAGAGGACCCCAGGATAATGGATAATTCAGGGAAAGGCGATGGACAAAGTGCTGTCTTAAGTCCAAGTGTCCTGCTAGATGGAGACAGAACTGCCAACAGGCTCTCATGGAGGAGTTGGTCTTCCAGGCCAAAGGAGCAACATGCTTTCTCCATCTGAAAAGACTGCAGTGCATATATTATCTAGGCACAGGAAAAAAATACAAAAATGAAACCGAAAAGGAAAGGCTGCTTCAAACACGGAGGACCATGGTAGATGGACACATCCCTGAGAGAAGAAAAACACCCCCAAAGGCATTTCACTCACTATGAAGGTCCCAATGAACTGGACATATGTGGTGGAGATTAAGTTATTTTCTAGACAGGAACCAAATGTAAACTTTAAAAAAGAATTCTGAGCTATTTCAGAAAGCATATTACTCCTTGTAGGAACTGATTTGCCTGCTTCTGTGACCATGGGTGAGATCATATCTGACAGAGAGTTTCTGTCCCCATCTTCAGCATGCCAGCAGGCACCTCTATTACTTCTGGGAGGTAATGTTGCCTAAATAAGATGTGACTTATCTTCACATGCTTAATGGGGTACTGTCAGCCCTGGCTGGTCGGGGCTCCAGGTCACCTGGTTGCTGCAGACTTCCTCAAGTGAAATCAGAAGTAGATTTGGAAGGAAATTCTCTAGGATGACACAGGATACTTGCCCAGGGTCCAAAAATGATCTCTCCCTATTCAGACAGTGATACCATCTTAACAATCGATTCTGACATGAGATGAGTCTTATATAACCACAGTGTCACAAAAAGCCACACCTCTCTGAAAGCTCACAGCTGAATGATAGACTCAGGACATACTCAAGGAAAAGGGCCCCGCCGCAAGCCTGGAAAATGAACCTCGGATTGGCAGGTGCTATACTCCTGTGGCTGCGTGGTAGACATGTGTAAGTGTTTTCATGGTTTTAGGCTGAACTCTGCTTCTATTTGGTGAGGAAGGAAGTCGTGGTGTCTGTGTAACTCCAGCAACCTTGCCGTAGCTCCTCTTGCTTTGCACTCGTTTCCTGCTGTCCTTCCCCTCTCTCTGGGAGGCAGCATTTGTTGGAAGCGGGGTGCCCACACTCACCCCGTGTGCCCCGCTCTGCTCCCCTCTGGGAAGATGCTCTAGCATCACCTACTGACTCCCAGAAACAAAGGGACTGCTCATCTTTGGTCTAGTGATTAAGGGATCAGAGGCCTAGTGTAATGCTCCTGGAATTTCTCTTATAGTACTTAATCATTTATAACATAGATCATTTGAAATACACTCAAAATAGATTTTTTTTGCAACTCCGATCTCATGCGAGAGAAAAGCCTTCATGTATATTTTATTACGCAGAATACTTTATGTCTATTGACCAGGGTACTGTTCCAAGACATGAAAGCTTAGACACCTCTGTTTTTCAAAGCTCTTTGCCCAGAGTTTTATTCTCCACTCCTCTGAAAACTGTGAAGCCTGGGTGAGGAAGAAGCATGCTCAGGCACGACTGCTGCCTCTTACCCTCACGGCTGTCCCAGTGCGAGCTCTTATTCAAAGTCTGAGAACTGGAGAGAATGGCTCAATAGGCTGGAGAAAGGAGACTTTCTATGGAAATAAACAAGGGGACTGAGGTCACAGCCTGCAAACTGCTACAGCTCAGGAAGCAAGCAAGCACAGCGCTGGCATGGTTGGGACAGCTGTACCTTCCCAAGGTAGGAGAACAAACCACAAGAACTGTCGCTGTCCAGACTGCAGTTCTAGTGTGTGTGACAGTAAACATTCTGGTGAGCTCTTCTTTCACCTGTTAGAACTCTAAGCATCATTGAAAGACCACCTCTGCCTCAACCCTGGGACCTTGCAGCAGAATGCAATGCTCAGGAATTGGAGCGGGACATAGCTACCACCCAGCACCGTGGGGGAGGTCCTCGACTTCCTGCTGCTTGACCTTCAGGGATGGGGGAGCAGCAGGTAGCCAGGAGCGCCCAGCATGACCATCAGTTCATACGCTGCTCCTCTGACCAGGAAGCCCCCCCGTGGAGCTGTCCAAGGTACTAGACACAGTGTAACAGCCTCAAGGCTGAACCAGAAGAGATCTTCTGGTAACCCTACCCTGCAGGACACCAGAACAGGACCTAACTTGTACATAGGGTCTTTACAGAGGTAATCAAGTTTAAAGTGAATCACTGGGGTGCACCCTAATCCAGTATAAAATGGAGGAAACAGCCAAGCCTAGTGGCATATATCTGTCATCCTAGCACTCTGGGAAATGAAACAGCAAGATTACAAACTTGAGGCCAGCATGGGCAACTTGACAGTTTATCCAACCTGTGCCTCAAATTAAGTTAAAAAGAGGATGTAGCTTAGTGTGAGGGCCCTAGGTTTAATCCTCAATACTAGAGGAACAAAACAGTAAATAAAAACAAGATAAAAGCATAAAATAAAAAAAGGTAAAGTTGGAGACATGCCCAGGAAGATGACAGTGTGACACAACAGAGGGAGAAGACAAGACAACTACAAACCCAGGACAGGGGTGACAGTCATTCAAAAAGCCAGTCCACTGACACTTTGATCTTAAACTTCCAGGCTCCAGGAATATGAGAAAATAAATTTCTTCCATTTAAGCCACCCATATTGTGATACTTTGCTATGTTAGCCTTAGGGAGTCAGCACACATGCTATCTAACTTAGCATTTTATGACTTTGTGATTTATTGTCCCCTCAGCCCCCATAAATTCCAGCCCTTGAAGACTGAATTATATCTGCTTTGTTCACAGAGACATCGCTTAACTTACTAGAACAGTGCCTGGCAGGTAGCACTGTCCAACTAAAACTTATGGAAAGTATAAATCATTTCAAGGACTAAATTTTTACTCTATATGTAACCCATATGATAGTTGCTACAAAAAAATCAAAGAACTTGGATTTAACAGCCCAATTATGACTTAATTACTGCTTCTAAAACATGTCTTGTCAGATGCTTAACCATAAGAATAAGATCTTCACAGTTGATTTCTTTAAAAATATAACTTTACTTAACTCATAACTTCTGGGTGAAATTATTGGTTTACTCACTTCATAATAAAATATAGTCCTTTGTATAAAATTCAGAGTAACTTCCCTATTAACCAGCAACACAAATTGACATTGAAAAGCTAAAAATCTTTTGAATTCCTGAATTAAGTACTGTGTCTTGGTGGTAAATAAGATGCAAAACACAGTGAGACCAGTATCACACAGGCACCCAGACTCACGAGACAGCAGCGTTGGGGTTTATCGCTGATCATCAGGCCTCCCTGTGTCTGCACAGGATAATTCACCCGAGCACTGCACCATCTTGCAGATGCGAGTTAGAGAGACGGTACAGAGAGTCAGGAAACCATGACAGCGAGAGCACAGCTGGCACTCTAGTGGCTTTTGTGACGCTATGACAGTGACAGAGCTCTTACAAAACTGTCCCTGCATGCATCTGGAAACAAGGCTACCCAAGGTGTACAGTCGGAAAGTACTGGCAGTAATAACAAGAACCGAAGCTGTCACGGAGAATGGCAGGATAAACGGGGTGCTGCCTTCAGTGCCCCCTCAGAGAGCTGGCTGAGCATCTGGCCTATGCCAGGGATCAGAGTGCATTCTGGGAATGACAATTTGAGGAGCGGTAAATAACAGAGAAGCAACCTTGACCTTGGAGGAGTAGGGTATCCGGGCACAGCACCAGAGAGCCCTGCTTTCCCTTTGCCTCCCCGCTTTCACAGCTCTGCCGTGTCAGGGACTTCCTCCCGTCTCAGATGCATCCAGGATGGGGCTCACAGAGCCTTCTCAGCTGACAGAAAAGTGCTCCAGACACTGTCACCTGCAGGCATAGTCTCACTCAGTTCAGGAGCTAGAAACCCGGGTCTGGAGTGATAGTAACAGCTGCTTGACATCATCTGCAGGTCGGGCCGCTCCTCCCTGCTGTCCTTGGCTGGTCTTCCCTTTCCCTGCGGCCTGCTCCTGGGTGACCTCTAGCCTGTTACTTGCAGACAGGGCCGATTGTGTGGAAGGGCCTCGTTCCGCCCCGGAGCGCTGTGTGCACTCCCCAGAGGCTCTTCCCTTTCTAGCTCTGGGTGCTCTCCCCCAGGGGAACTCCACTCTGGCCAGCACTCCGGCAGCGTGCCTGGCCAGCGTGTCCCCCCTCAGTTTCCAGACACCAGCGTGGACATTCAGCCAGTTTCCACCTTCCGCAGGACACAGCCAGTGACAGCATCTCCTGCCCCCGGCTGCTTCCTGAGAGTGTGACAGAGCTGGTCTCTGCTGTGAGGATGCTGAGTTTCATCCTCACAAGTGGCCAGAGAGGTTCACAGGGGGATGATTCTCCAGGGATAAGGAAGGCACCAAGCCTCTCTATATCTCTATGCTACCTTGGTAAAGTCCCCTCTTCCTATATTTAAGGCAAGGTCCTATGTGGGTCCAAGTGGGATTTAGAAATCGCCAGAGGAAAATCGAAAATTCAACTCATAGCACCATGAAGAAAGAAAGAGAAACTAGAAAATTTTTTTCTCCAAAGATGAGTGATCCCCAGTGGTGACCCGGCCTTGCCACCCTCTCTCACACACCACGGCTAACTGGTGGAAGAACATTGCACAGCCCGGTGGCTGCTGCTTACTTCTGAATTCTGAGCATGGTTGCAGCCTTGTGCCAGAGGCAGCACCGATGGCGCTGGAGCCTTGGACCCTGCCGAACAGGATTAGGTTCAGTGTCCTCTTCTGTGAAGATACAGCAGGGACCTGGGAAGGGTCCAGGACTCCAGAGCAGGAAGACAAGGACTGGCTCACAGGGACCAGCAGTGGCTCATTCTGGAAACGGAGAGTGAATGCCAGTGTGGCTGCATAGCAAACCCAGAAGAAGGGGACAGGTGGATAAGAAGGAAGGGGGCAAAGTAAACTCCTCGCCATGATGACCACATAATCTGCTTGGCCCTCAGCTGGCCCTAAGGACGACACGTTCCAGGCTGGATTCCCAGGGGGTTTATGGGGTGAGTGGGGCCCTTGGAAGGCGAGGGCCCCATTCACCCCATAGTGAGAGATCTTTGGGTCATTTGAGGTTGGACGTGAAGGGGACTGTGGGACCCTGGTCACCTGTCCCTTCTTCCTTTTCTTCCCAGCCTTGTGGTGAGGAGTTTTTCTCTGCCATGTATCACTGCCAGGAAAAAGACTCTTTCCTCACGGATGCAAAAAGTGAGTTTTACAACCATGAACTGAACCTTCCGAAAGTGGGAGCCCAAACAAAACTTTTCCTTTATGAGGTGGTTACCAGAGGTATTTTGTTATAGTGAAAGCTAACCCATAGCCCATTAAAGAGATTTAATTTTATTTAAAGTTTTTATTCCAACACTTTAGTTGTCATAAACTGTTATACACAAAAGAAGATCCTTTAATTTCAATTTATTTTTATTTCAGCTTTGAAAAATTCTGGAATGACTTTCAAATGTGAGCATTTCTGTTCAGCATGAAGAAAAGGAAGGAAAACAGAAGAAGAGGCTGATTTCCTAAACTGTTAGGCTGTCTGAGCCATTTGGCTTTGTAAGAATTTCTCACACTTGTCTGTATTTGGTGTAAGCTCTGCCTGCAATGTAAAGGTCTTTCCTGTGGGTGTGGAGCAAGGAACTTTCTACGGGATCTGAAGCAAAGCACCTGCCTTTCTGAGTCCACCTCCTGCCTCAGTTTCTCCATGGCTCAGGAGCTGCATGTGTTTTTCATACCCCAGAAGATAGAAAGAGCATCGGAAATCATAATGAAATAGTCCCATTTAAATAAAGAAAAGGTGAGAGTGATGTTAATGTTTGGGCCAACCAGGAATAGCTTGAATAATTAAATTAATCATAATCAAATCATCATAATCATAATCTCCAAAAATTATCTTAGAAAAATCAGTACTGGACTTTGTGCAGCATGAGTGAGTATGACTCTGTTCTGTTTTCATAATAAACCTTACCTCTCCATTAAAGCATATTCCAATTAAGTTCATGTTCTAGAAATTTAAAAATGAAACTTATAAAGTGTTTCTCTCCTTGGAGTTCTGATGATCAAAAATGGCAAAGGGATGAAGATGAGGCTCTTTCTAAGATAGTTGATGAAAACAATGCAAAGTAAGTTGCCACATAATAAATGTAGAGAAAGCAGTGTTAAAGCAAATGGGAACCGGGTCATCACCGCCTTGTGTGCAGGGAATTTTGTGCTAATGCAACACAGGCACAGCATCAACAGCAGAGAGACTTCCTGAATTTGCACTAAGTTGCATCATCCTTTGTGCGGTTAGCATTCATTCTAGTAAGTTACTATTTTAGTGGGTGTTCACAGTACGGTATTAATATAAAACAGTAATCTCCATTTTACTAGACGTCACTAGCTCAGTAACTTATTTAAATCATCCTGGGAGATATTCCTACGGCTCTTAGAGCAGCAGTGGAGGGAACATGTTGATCACTGGAGAAGACCTTAAAGTCCTGGGCGTATCCAGGTGTGTTGATGTCGGCGCTGCCCTTACGAATGTGTAGAATGTATATAGTTTGGTCATATAATGTGTCATGCAAATTGGGATGTTTTTAAGAGAGGGTTGGGGACTGCTATTGGTGAAGCCAAGACAAAGGTATAAGTGGAGGCCCCACTCGCCAATTCATAGCCCTCCGAACCTAGTGTGCAGACAGTCTGATGACCAGGTACCAACATCGGTGATACTGTACAGTCTAAACCTACCCGTGGAGTGTTTGTTTAAACCATCTCTTTTTGAGATAAAAATGGGCCTTCGTAGGAGCATATAGTGCAGACATTATTGAAACTTTGTTGCAGTAAGTTTTATTGCTGAGATTTTTTTTTCTTCATGAAAATACCTACCATAATGTGAGATTCTCAAAGGCGAAAAGCGATTCAGACAATTATGGGCACAGGTAAGAAATGTTAGATGGGAGGTCACCCTGCTGGCCAGCTAGCAGCTCGGCAGTGGTTGGGGGAGGAAAAACAGTGGGAGAGAGGAGGCAGAGAGGGGGGCAGCTGCAGCAGCAGTAAGATTTTTCTTAGAGATTGTTGCTGAATTGACTGCTGATTATTCGGTCAGCCCTGGGGTGACCGTAGAGTTCAGGGTTTTGCCAATGCTGGAGTCCACAGCAGCCTCACAGAGGTCACAGACACGAGGCAGAGATGGAGAAAGAGCCTCTGAGGCATGGTCAGGACACCTCTGGAAGGTGCTTCCTGCATATAGCTCCTCCTGGCGACTACCTGTGAATCTCCTAGGGCTACGGACCGAGTCTGACGTTTGCTCATATTCGAGTCTGACGTTTGCTCACATTCGTGAGCTCTATGGGCATGATGTGTATGAGTGAGAGACTTCTGGGTGAAGATAACAAACAATAGGATATTAGTCAGCCTACAAGATTACAGCAGTGACTAAAGCCAGGTGGCCTTAGGGACAGATCTGAAGCACAGAGCTCTCCTGCTGCCGGAAGCTGCCATGGTGGGTCAGGGCTATGGTTTTTGTGTCTCCTCTAGGACATCTATGCACTGGTCCTGAGTCCTGGGGCAGCCACCCCACCAGGCAGTGCCCAGGGGGAACATTATTGGCCCTCCAAGCACTCTTCCACACCCATTTTTCCCATTGACTTTCAGCAGTGCCAGTAGTCAAATGCTCTCTCTGTCACATTGTCTCCATTTCCCTTGGCAAAGGGGCACCTTGTTGAGGATTGTGCAGGACCCCACCTCTGTCCCATGTATCCTGGTGTGGCAAAGAGCCAAGCAAACACGGAGAGGAGTCCACAGGCTCTCGGGGTCATGCACTATGAACATGGGGAGGCCCATGCATCACGCATGATGCTCCCACGCACGCTCCGTGCTGGAGGGTCAGCACCAGCACCTCCCTCTTCCTCCTCGGGAAGGTCAGTCTGTGTGCATTTCTGTCCACGGTTGACCAGCAGCAAGAGGCAGCTTCCTAGGAGCCCCCTGGAGCCAGGGCTCTGAGTTCCTCTCCTACACTTGCCTGTGACTGTCCCCAGCTTCGAGCCTCAGAACCTAAGCCTCAGGATGAGCCGAATTAACTAGCGGTCATCAGGAGAAGAGGAGTAAAATTCTCTACTGAATCTGAATGTGTCTTGCTGCTTTTCTAGCAAGTCTAACATCCTATAAATAACCCAGGGATTGGCATGCAAGGCTGATGATATAAATGATTCCGTGTTGAAAAGTGGCCAGTGTTGGAGTGGTTAATATGCAATTATATAATTGATCCTGCTACACATGAACTTGACTGATATGTATTCATTCTCCCTCTGCCAGCCCCACGACATTCCGGAAACAGAAAAAATGCAGAATTCATAATTCATCCTTGCTACATTTTCAAAATATAACTTTGGTAGTTTTTCCTCTAACCTCTGTGGTAAAGCATATGACTCTTCACTTTTAAAAATCTATTTTAGAGGAGAGACTACCAAGCATATGTGCAAAACGATTATATTTTGCATACTTTCTTTTAAACCATCTTAGCTGTCCAGATCAATAGCCACAAAAGTTGCAGCTTCCCAAAATTCAGAGTTCAGCATTACCCAATAGATTCAGCAAGGGAAAAATTTGATCTTACTGTCCCTAAAAAAAAAAAAAAAGTTCTAGAATCATTTGTGTAGTTAGTTGTGACTAAGTCACCCAAAACAAACCCACAAAAAAGCTTAAACAACATAGAATTAAAAGGCAACTTAAATTTTAATCCCAAAGAGTATGCATGTCCATGCCTCTCATGGACACTTCTGGACATTAAATGAAAGACCTTAAACATGAAGGTTCTTAGATTCTTTTTGTTTGGAAAGAATGGATAAATATTGTGATAGATGTTGACCAGATGGAAATTTATTATTTGTTGCTTTTCCCAGCATAAATTTTGTGCAACTTGGCACAGTTTAGAGTAAATAAGTGATAATCATGAGTGTGAGATCACTGATACTCAATGACCCATATGTAGCTGGTATTTGACAGATGTTTTTTATGACTGAAAGGAGGGACCCATGGTTAAGGAAACATAAGTCATACATGTGTCTGAGTACCAGACGCAAGAGAAGCCAAGTAATCCTCTTCAAAGATCTGCCAGTTACACCAAAGCCTGCCTCGCTTTACACCCTGTCTTTTCTGAATTTGAGGAAGGAGGAGCCCCAAAGGGCTGAGCACGTTCATGTTTAGGACAGAAGGTTGTGGTGGGATTTGGGGACACTTATCCCTAGTCCTGATGACTGTCTTTACTATGGCGTGGTCGCAGTCAGAGCAAGCACAGCTCTGCTGTTTTAGTGACACAGCTAGATACCAGAGACCAGAACACAGATTTCAGGGACTGGCCAGGCATAGGCACAAGTCTGTAATCCCAGAATTCTGGGAGACTGAGTCAGGAGGATCAAAAATTCAAGCCCAACCCGGACCACTTAGTGACTTACTGACAGTCCGTCTCATAATAAAAAAATAAGGCTTGAGTGGGTAGCTCAATGCAAAGGCCCTTTGTTTAATCCCCAGTACTGCCAAGTACTACAGATTTGTGCATGCATACATGTGTGCATGCATGTGTGTGTGTGTGTGTGTGTGTGTGTGTGTGTAGTGGCTCTCATACCTTTTGTTTATTGGGAAACAGATGGCTAAATTACAAAACATATAACCTAAGACAGAGATATACCATGTTGTTGTAGGAAGGAGATGAACGCGGATGAACCTTTACATAAACATGGATGTGCATGTGAGCATGTGTGTCTGGTATTCGCCTCCATGCTGATTGCTTCCTTGGCATGAACAACTGAAGGTTCATAACTCACCCAACCTGTGAGACCCCTAAGATGTGTAATTCAAAGCTAAGCACAAAGCACACGCACACACAAACACACACACACAACACACACACTCACTGGCCCAAGAAAGAAGAAATCAGTCCAGTTGAAGAAAAGAAAATCCTTCTGCTTGTGGCTCAGTCATCTTCAAGGCTTGAGGCCCCTGCCACTTGGGAATTCTGACACAGTCCTTCTGAGCTTTTACTCCTATATGCTTGTTGCTCCAAGCTCTTTGGTCCCCTCTTCCTGGAAGAGTATGCATCTTTCCATCCATGAAGCCCCTTGGAGTTTACATAGGGAGAAAGTCTCTGAGCACCCCAAGGAAGGTAAGCAGTATGTTCCTACCCTGACTCTTGCACCCATTTCCACTACCAGGCCTGCTGTGCTGTTTCTTCTTTTATAAACGTGCAATTAAAAATGAGACCAAAAAAAAGAAAATGAGCTATGCAGTAATTACAGCACTAAGTATATCCTGTTACTGAAAAGGTGAATTATTCACATCCAATGATCCACCAACTACAGTCATTAATTAATAATGCTATTTTAAAGAACCATAATGTTTCAACTTAAATACCATGACAAGGCCATAGAGCATAATAAAAACGATACTGGAGTAAACATTTTGCTAATTGTCTGTCATTACTTTCACTTAATATTATGTTTATTTTATACCTTTACCTTGGAGTTGTATACGATGTCTCATGCATTAAATTAATTGATGTTTTACCATCCTCTAAGTATATAGTCATGTATGATTCAGTTTATTATTTATGCAAATTTTAGGCAGAGTTATTCAATTGGGCAGCTAAATTTCTTTTACAGTAGATATGTACTTGGTATTTTTTTTCCCTATAGAATTTTTGCCTTAGGTGAACTTTAGAAATAACTTTCATTTGGAGAATAAAGACAGACATGGAGAAGGTGGCCTTCAGCTGCACTGCGTGAGCATGGTTCTTAAAGTCGAAGATACCCAGGACACGGGAAAATGTGTGGTGCAGAGACTGCCTGGCTCCCGGCTTTGGAGCGCTGCACTGGGCACCTGTGTGCCAAGCGAGTTCCGGTCCTTTCTGCTGCTCTGCGGCCAGGCTCTGGGGAGCGTGACTCTACGGAAAGGCGAACCCTTTTTATCCTAACTCCTTACTTTCTGTGTTGAAGTTTCAAGGTGTCAGTTGCCAGTAGTTGACGGTTACAAGTGCTGGCAACAAGGCCATTATCATCAGATACTTATTAAAAATCAGCGAATTCCACGTAAGAGAAGTCATGTGATTTTATCCAGTCGTCTGGCGATGGGCTCATAGACTGCTTCCAAGATTTAGATATTATGAGGTGCCCTGATACGATGAGGGACGGGTGCATCATGGCATTATGTTGTTGTCTTTAACATTTTTGGGAAAATATCTAGAAGGGGAAGTACACTGCAAACAGATGCGATTAAACAAGACATGAACCAAAAAACAAATCAGCCAACTCCAGTAACACCTTTATTTTTTTTCCAACTTATGAAATCAACATAAAGCATTTAGAAAGTAATTCTGTTAACAGCAAAATATTTGTTCTTATTTCTTTAAATTAATTCCATTCATTTTCAATTGAAATATTGGGGCAATTCATGAAAAGTTGCTTTTATATCAGTTTTCAAAAACATGTTAGCTTTTAAGGAACTGCTTTGTAAGTTATTGCAAGTATATTTCTGTTAACTGCTATTGAGCTTTTTCTTTTATAAAATAAAGATTATATTTTTCAAAATAAAGGAGAAATATTTAATCAAATCATTTGGTAAATGATTGACTGAAACAATTTATTCTATGATGTTTTTAGCTGTTGGGGGATTGGGAGTAGCACACTAAAAATAAAGTACATAGAATAAAAATTCAACATTATACCATTACACAAATGACAAAAGAACAGAACAAATTAACCTCAACAAAATTATGTGATGGGTTCAAAAATTCTCAGGATTTAATTGGGATTTTTGGTGAGTTTTTAGATGCTTGATTCGTGGAAATAATTTATTTTAGAAACAACTTTTCAGTGGATATATTTATAATCTAGAGGTGATTGAATGACATTTAAAAAGCTATAGATTTGTGGTATCTAACACTGGTAAATATTTTAAAGGTTAATAAACAGAAAATGACACATTTTTGTAAAATATTTTCAGGCAAGGTATGAATTAAATAAGAAAAAGTGATCATACTATTTGCACACAAGTATTTAACATTAAAATTTAAGCAGCTGCATTCAGACTAACCGATTGGCAGAATTTGCTCCCAATTTTCCACATACCTCAGCATCTGTAAAGAATTTTTTTTCTCAATAAAAATAGCATACCATGGTCAGAGTTAATTGAACATGAGAATATTTTCAAATTTTGTGAATTTATATAACAAGCTTATAAAACAAGAAAATGTAAAATGAAGCTCTGATGAAGATTGCGAGCAATTAGATTTTTTTAAAAAAAATTAAGAAACATTCATCAGCGAAATATGAGGGACATAATGTTTCAGAGCAATTTAGCCAATATCCAAATTAAAATATGTGAAAATGAACAAGAATAATTATTCTGTTTATGTTACTGTATAATGTTCAAGTGAATCACTGGGAGTGGAGGAGGGATTTGTTTTAAATGTATGTAAATTTGGTTATTTTTTAAATTTTGAAAGTAATTTTATTAAAAGTTATTTTTCTATATAATCTTTTAAATCCCAGCAATAAGATAAGACAATTTTTGGCCAATGCCTACATATTTTTTAAAATGGCATATTTCAAACCTCCTCTTTTATCCTCAACACTGATTGTGGAATGATGCTTGATCGAATTCTACCACGCATCTTCAGTTGTCTTAATGCACACAAATTTAAATTCCCCTTGTGTTTCCTTAGCACTGAATACACTTTACTGTTTAAGAATCTCCTGTAGGCTCTTATAAAGAGGTAGTTGTTGAGCAAAATCTTGATGGATCACAGTGCTCAAAAATAAATCACCTGGCGGGCGGGCTTAGCGAGGACCCCTCCCGGACACCCCAGCGAAAGGATTTGGGTGCCTGATCGGCTCAGGCTCGCTGCAAATGGCTACGGGAGCTTGTTTTGGCTCAGGCAGTCAGTACAATAAGGAACCCAAGCTCAAAGCCACCATGCTGAAAAGATGCAATTTCCATGCACACTAGTAATGTGCTGCTTCTTTTGGGGGACGGGGATAGTGACTGAACCGAAGCCCTTCCCAGTGATCTAGATCCCCATCCATTCTTGCTTTTTATGTTGAGACTTGGTCTTGCTGAGCAAAGAAGTTGATGGGTTCTAATTTGTCACCCGTCTTCCTTAGACTTCTGGGCTCATAGGTCGGCACCTGATCTAAAATGCCTTTAACATGGCAGATACTAGACACATGAAAACAGATCACGATTCTGTCAAATGGGTTTTGTAGGGCAGGCTTTCCTCTAGAATTTCTCATTTCAGTGTCAAAGGGAAAAACACTGTTCTTCTCTGAAATAAACAGACAACCTGCTAATTACACTCACTCAGCTGAAGGTGGTGTCGCTTTAAGTGAAAACATTGAGCTTCTTTTCCCGAAGTACTAATTGCCAGTTGGTTCTAATGGCACATGTCTGCTCACCGATGTGGCACAGTGCATTTAGGACAGGAACAAAGGCGGAATCCAACCCCTCTCAGACAACTTAGAGTGAACTAGGTCTTTTTAAACAAGTGACTTCATGTTTAAGTTTTAACTCAATAGTTTTATTTTCTGATTTTTTAAGTTATTTTTTTTTATTTCGGAACCATGCTGTATAGTCAATTTATATGCATATCATTCTTCTTGAAAGGCATTTTCTCTCCAAATCTGTTGAAAGCCAACTCAGAGAGGGATCCAAGGAGCAATCCACCATGCTGGAGTGATCCAGGCACTCAGGAATTGAGGGTCACTTCCAGCCAGTGGCAGACAATCAAAGTCTTTAATCCAGTGACTTACCAGAACTTGAGTCCCGCCAATAAGCACAGAACTAGGAAAGGGATCTCGCCACAGTTGAGCCTTCAGGTGAGGATTAACCTTTGCCAGTGTGGCAAAGGCTGCTTTGGGGAGACCTGGGGTGAGGAAACATCTAAACCATCGTGGACTTCCGGTCCATAGAGATGGGATGATGGTAAGTACACTCTTAACCTGCAAGGTCTGCTATAAGTCATTTTCCAACCTGTATGCAGATAACCCACTTAATGAGTGATAGCCTCACAGTTTTCTTTGGGTTCAAGTCATTAAAAGGTTTCAGCTCTTGTCAATGTCAGTTAATGTGTCATTGTGCTTCAATCATGCTACCATCAGGAGCCAGAAGTGCACAGGCCTTACATGACACAGGGTTGTAGAGAGGCTGTGTGCTTAGATGTCTCAGTTCTTTTCTCATTGCTGGGGCAGAATACCCAACATCCACAATTTAAAGGAGGAAGAATGCATATTAACTCACAGTTTGTAGAGGTTTCCATCCATAGTCAGTTGGTCCCAAGGCAGGGAAGCATCACAGGGGAGAAACAGTTCATGGCCTGGCAGGCAGGAAGCAATCTGTAGCAACCTTCCTTTCCCTCTTTATTCCATTCAGGTACAAACCTATTGGTTAGTGCCACTCACATCCAAAGAAGGCCTTCTCATTTTCAATAACCAGAGTTATGCTAAATAAATCAGAGGACCATTCCAATTTTCAGTCCCCTAAGATCCAGTATCACTCATCCCTGATCAGGTATCAGACACCCATGATCCAAGCCCTCCGAAAAGCCACTCCTATTAGGCCTTTAGAGGCTTGATGGGGGTACATTTAGATACAAGCCATAACTTTAGACAAAGTATGCAGTCTCTCCTGATCTCTGTTTTCTTGCTTGCAAAATGGGTCCATGTTCTTATTTCCGAAGGTATAGGAAATATATCAGCTTTCTATACTCTCAATCACCACTGCTAAAGTTCTAAAGAAAACCTTATAATCCATCAATCGTATGGTTTTTCTTCACTGCTGCCATCTTTGGCATTCTGCCGGGCCAAATGAAGACCTCTTCAGTGCCACCCGTGACCCGACCAGTGCTGTCAGAGCCAGGCCAGAGCCTGGCAAGGAGACTCCTTCTTTCACAGAGGTGACTGTCACCACGAGCCACCCTTGAATGATCCTAGAACTGATGATGTGGCCTCCTGAGGGGCACAGCTGCCTGGCACTGAGGCCTGTTGTTCTCTGTCTGGTCCCAAACTCCACTTCCAGCTTCCCCTTTGCTTGCTTTGCTCTGTGTCTCACCCTATTTCTGTCTTTCATCCTATTTGTATTTTGGAGGCAGAGGGAGGTGAGGTATATCCTGGTAACAATTGGACATCTTCAATTCTTGCACTCGGAAAGTCTTTTAAGCTGTTGTTTGGTAACCTGGTACCCTGTGGAATTAATGTGCCTGCCTTACCAGTGCATTTAGCTGGTGGGAAACCCATGAATTAAAGGTCCACACTGCAGACTGATGAGAAGTGGAGTAAACCTGTCATGTCTGGGGTGACTGGATGTCTAGACTCCCCCCCATTCTCCTGCTTCTTTGGTCTTTGAAATGCATATCTACATGTTTTAATTGGGCTCCAAAGATGAAAAGGATGCATTTTTCATAGCTTATACAGCATGTTTAAATAACTGGAAAGCCAGTTGCTAAATTACCCTACAAATCAGGGAAGAAAGGCGGTCAATTTTTATTAAGTATTAAGCTCTGAAGGTGATATATGCCATAAGGAAGTCTGACACACACCCTCAACCAAACCAAACCAAACAAAATATAAAAGCAGTGGTTATCTGTTTAGTCGTTCTTTTCAATATGTCTGACCCTTACAGCTCAGAGGAGGAAAGTCTTATTTTCACTCACAAGTCAGAAGTTTCAGTCCATGTTCAGCTGGCTCCGATGGAGAAACATCACAGCGGAAGCACATGGTGGAGAAAGTTGCTCACCACATGGCAACGAGGAGACAGGAAGTTTGCACAAACCAGAGAGACGGGAAGGATTGGGGACAGGACACAAGCACGGCCCTCACCCAGAGATGCACTTCCCTCAGCTGGGCTCTCTCCTACTGCCACATTCGCTGTGATCCCAGGAATGGGCTACACCATTAGTCTAATCCCCATGTCTACTATCTGAACACCTTGGCAACCCCACTTCAAAACAGATGATCCCTTTGGAGGGACATTTTGTAAAAATCTGAACCACTGTTATCTATCTCTCTTTTTAGGGATATTATTTTTATGATTGAAATTCTATTCCTGTTTTGCTTTTTTCTTTGTTTTAAAAAAACTTGAATTAACACAATCTTCCTCTTTTCACACTCCCATATCTTCTTATTGAAAAAGTCACCATAAGATTATTTTCATGCATGCAAAAGAAAGGAAGACTTAAAAATTATGCCTTAAACTCTCCAATTGTATCACAAGAATGATGGACAAGAAAATGGTGAACAAAAAATGAGTGAAGAGAGAAGGGAAAGAAAAGAAAGGGAGTGCATAAAAAGAAAGGGGAGCCCAGGTAAGCTCTGTGTGTGTGCCCACCTCACTTAGGAAATGCAAACAGTGTGCATCACACACACACACGTGCACACACACACACACACACGTGCACACAAACACATGAAAGACTGAGGGGTCCCCAGTGTTAACAATGGTTTTTAATACATTTTCCATGTATCAAAGTTCAATCAATAGAAACTTAAACAGTCAGGGTTATTGCCAGACCGTCTCCTGAGATCAGATATGAAGGTATAATATTCTCATAAAGAAGGCTCCCTTAAAATGTGAGTTCACTCTACTGTCTATCTTTATGAAAGAGATATGGAACCAACACATCTCCCTTACCTCAAAATGGAAGACTTTCTTCATGACTGAAAGTTCTTCATGACTTAAAAGTTATTTTATCCAACTGAGACTGCATATTTTATTTATCTATAATGTGGAACATGACACTAATCATTTTAGAATAGGGATGATTTAAAATTTATCATCTACTCTTATATTCTCAGTGACATTTTGATAAATCCCAGAATGAATGTTGTCTTCAAAGAATCTGCCCACAATAAAACTAACTTTAAAATTGAATGAGAGATATATATTTTAGTAATTATTGCAATGTTCATACAAAGCAATGAAAATGTTTTTAAGTTAAAGGAGATCCAGAAAAATCTGTTTCCCAAAACAAGAAGGGATCACTTTCTCAGGCAATTATTCAAAAAGTAGCTGCAGGTGCTTATGGAATGTTAGACAACAAAATTGGTGCTAACTTATAGATGGAGATTTCAAAGTTGGTAGCAGAAAGGGAATAATCCATGAAAATTCACCAGGCACACTTCTAGGAAGAATTATAACCTCGCTGCAGAATCAGTCTCAGGAGTCTTACCATTTCTTCCTATGGGTTTGTTAATATTGTTCTTGAGGCTGTTTCTCCTTAATTCCTGCTTGAGTGACTAGACCAACCATTTGGGGAGTAAAAACCTAGAAAGAGCCAAGTTGAATGGGGCCAGCAGGGTAGCCCTTGACTCTGATGTGCACTGTATCACAGCCACACCATTTGTGTGCATCTGCGTATGCTGATCTGTGGCTGTGTGGTGCCAGGTTTTAAGATAAAGGGTGCTGTATCTGCAGAGAGACTTTCTTTCTGGATGAGGGCACACTCCATATGGTTTTTGCAATGATCTTTCCAAAGCTGAAAAAAATAGGTAGGAGCTATGCAATTTATAAAAGATTCATATTCATCATTCATTTTCTTATTTGGCTAATTAATATAAAAATCTTAAAATGAGGTAGTTTAAAAAGTGACACAGATGGTCCTCACCTCCTTCCGAGGTTATAACGATCACTTGAGAAAACGTATTACGAGAACATGGGACATGGTAGATGCTCGGTCCCTTAAAAAGTAAAGGAGGGCTCATGTTGGAGCCACCGTGCGAACAGGACTGTGGAGTGAAAAGTTCCATCCCCAGGCATCTCTGGAAAGGTCCATTTGCCTGGCTCAGCGGCACATCTCCCTAAAGCAAGCACAGCCTGACAGAGCCAGCGCGATCTGAGATCTGCCTTCGTCGCTGAATTCTACTTATCACCTGATGGGTCCACTTTTGGAACTCGCTCATCTCTCCTGCCTCCCTAGACCCAACGTCGCGCAGAGCTATTTTCTTGCTGTGCCTTAGCCTTCATTCAGACAGCTTCTCACCTCTCCTCCCTTCAAACCTGTCCACCTTCCCTTTTCTTATGAGTACTTAATTCAGCCAGCTAGGTGCTCAGCACCTGACCAGACCCTGAGCAATTCACTCTGGAGCTAGAGTGTGTGAAGCTGTTTGGATTTTGAGAGACCATCTTGCAAATGCAAATCCATTCTCCTAGGACAGAGGGTGACTTCCCTGGGGACGGAGGATGAAGTGAGGTCCATGAACACCTTTCCTAATGGCACTGAGGACATTAGAAGTAAGTGTATGTGTGTGTGTGTGTGTGTGTGTGTGTGTGTGTGTGTGTTTTAATGGCTGTGAATGGAGGTTCCTATATGGTGAAAACATTTTATTTAGAAGAGAAGATGAATGTCAGGGATCTGCTGACAAAACAGGAAATTCAAGGTAGCGACCAGCAAATTCAGTGCCAGTCATTCCATCAAGATGCCTGCCCTCCTACGCCTGACCCTTGGGACTTGGCCCTCCCTCAGGAGCATTCCAAGAGGAGTGAGTCAATTCCGAAAGAAAGCTTGCAATGTGCAGGTCTGCAGATCGCCACCCCTACCTGGAGCTGATTTTGACATTCTGCCTAATGGGAAACTGGCCACTAATTCATCATTCAGGATAGAATGAACAGGTCTGCAAAGAGCCCCGCCTTGTCCCTTCCTGAAGTGTGTGATGATTTAAAATCTAATTGCGTCTCAACCTCATCCTTTCATTGCCTTCTGCTCTTGCCTGTCACGCATTTTGCCATGACAAGATGTTTAGGGACATCCACCTCTGGGCCGGGGGGACAGGTTGGGGCCAGCTGTCACTGCCAGACCAGGTGGCAGGCAGTTCTGAAAGCTGGCTCTGCGTGACACACGGGACGACACAACTGGGGCAGCTGGCATTCCACAGCCTCTCTGGGCTCCGTGCCCAGACAGGTGACAATCCCCAGCTACGCCAGAGTCACATCCCATTGGTTTTCCGGTCCGCTGAGAAGAAAACCGCAGGGAACAGATGACACATGGGAGCCGCCTGCAGAGAGCTCTGGCTGCACCACGCACGCAGCAGGAAGGTAAGAGGAAAGTGGGTGCAGACGATCCCGCCAAGGGGAGACATCGGCACCAGCTTTGAAATCAGGCCACTCATTCTACTGTTTAGCTGTTCATCGTATACTATACCAAATGTAAA
Source organism: Hydrochoerus hydrochaeris (assembly GCA_004027455.1). Taxonomy (NCBI): domain Eukaryota; kingdom Metazoa; phylum Chordata; class Mammalia; order Rodentia; family Hydrochaeridae; genus Hydrochoerus; species Hydrochoerus hydrochaeris. The sequence continues at coordinate 207,861 of PVLA01002249.1, read as the reverse complement.
GATACCAAAAAGTAGCAAAATTCCACAGAGCAGCTTCATAAAAAGCAGATTAAAAAAATAAACATGGCCAGGCACAGTGGCGTGCGCCTGTGATCTCAGCACTTGGGAGGCTGAGGCAGGAGGATTGCTGTGAGATTGAGACCACACTGGGCTGTGAAGTGAGGTCAAGGCAGCCTGAACTGCACAGTGAAACCCTGTCTCAAAAATACCAGGAAAAATACCAGTGAAACACCATACGTGAATTGCAGGAAGTTCCCAGAGGCAGGAGGGCTGGCCACTGACCTGGTCCCAGAAGGCCAAAGTCAGATCTCAGCTCTCTGTGTCTTTAGGAGGCTCCTACCACCCTATGGCACCACAGAAAAGTGATTCACTTGTTCAGCAAGGACTGACACACCATTAAGGCTGGTAAAACACTTGACATTTATCTGGGGAAATCAGGGAGAAACACTCCACAAGACTGAGAAAAAACAAAATCTAGATTCCCTGTAGCTTTCAAATGCAGACAACCTGGGTGAAATGCCAAGTTTCAGAACATTGACCTTACCCATATATTTCATATAAAAAGAAAATGGCAATTCTGCATATATTCTTAAAAGTATCTATGCAGTAAAGTCTGCCTGAGTGCTATTTTAAATTAAGAAAATTAAAATGTTTGTTTGGAAGAACATTTGTGATCCCCAGGCTAAAATCTTTCACAATGATTACATTTTCTATAATGCTGGGAGGATTGCAGACAGTAAAATAAATTCAGAGTCCACAAAGAAGTAGAGCTTGGAACCGGCCATCTGATAGGCTTAGGCTGCTTCTGGAGAAGGTGGAAGCCACCTCTCTGCTTTTAAGGTTTTAGGCTGGTGTAGGCTAAGTCTCCCCGACAAGACGGAATATGAAGGGAATGTGAAGCTGGAGAGAACAGCAGGTCCTGCAGGGGGGCAGTGGGCTCTCCTTCGCGGAGGAGTTTAGCACAGTCTTTCTTGGGGCTACTGTGCTGTAACTGCCTGCAGGCCAGAGGTGAAATATGAAATCCTACACGGGAACGAATCCCTTCTTTGGAGTCAAGGGTTTATTCCTCATCAACGCTCACTGCAGATGGACGACAGGAAATACCTCTGATGACCTTCCACCAGGAATCACTCCGGCCAGAGGAGCAGGCCCTGGGTAAGGAATGGAGCTGTGATGTCACCAAGAAGAGCCTGGTATTAAGGAGACAGGGGCCTAACACCAACGCGCATGCCTGCACACACACACACATACACACACACACACACACCTCTCTCTTCTCCTGGGGAGAAAATGAAGCCATTTCCAGGTCTGATTTGCACTTTCAAACACCTAACAATCCTCGAATCTTAGGTGTGTTTGGCTTGAAATCTCAGGGCTGACAGAGCTGTGAGGCAAGTTGAAATGGAGACAGAGGCACACCAGCACTTTTGAAGTGGAGACAGAGGCACACCAGCACTTTTGAAGTGGAGACAGAGGCACAGCAGCACTTTTGAAGTGGAGACAGAGGCACACCAGCACTTTTGCACACCCCCTATCGGTTGTTCTGATGAACTAAGGTTTTCTGTGAACCAACAATAGTGGCCAACACTTATGAAATATTTATGTGTCCATTTATTTTTATATATTTGCCCCACTGGGCACATAAGACCCAGGGTCTTTCACTGAACTACATTCCCAGGACAGGAATTTCAGTCAGGGTCTTGTTAGATTGTTCAGGCTTGAATTTAAATGCTCCTGCCTCAGCCTTCCAGTGTGCTGGGATTACAGATGTACACCAGGATTACAGGTGGACTCTACACTTGCCTTATCCATCACTACCAAAACCAGACTCAACATATCACAAAATGAGTCTCAATCAACTTTTCTCTTTAAGCTTCTGTGACACTCCTGTCACTTTAGGTAATGAATAAAAAGGAATATGCTTATTTAAAATCTTCCCAGAATTGAAAAGAAATAGCAAGCACTCGCTCCATTCTTGGGTCCTCTGCACTCACTCTAACGTGGCCTCCCGAGGGCCAAGTGGGCCAGCTGCTGGCCCATTGTTGAGTGTAGAGGGCTGGGAACACGACCCTCTTGCCCACCACCTGCTTCCTACAGGATAGGAAGGGGAGGAGCTGGCTCTGTCTGTGTCCCCCTCACAGGACACGTGACATCCAGTGCATTTTGCATGTGACTGTCACACAGCATCACGCGGTCAGATGCTGCCAAAACACATTTACAACGGAGGACATCAGGAAAGTGCCATTCGCGGTGTGGCCTCCAGGACCTGACTGTCACCATTTGCCCCACACAGGGCATCCTGGAATGCAGAGGCCAGCGGACCAAAGGAGACCCCTGGAGCTCACGCTGCTTGAATTTGCAGAAATCTTTAAATTTTTTCCTTTGTGATCCTGCGGATTAAACCCGGGGACCTTCTCAGTGAACTCACTACGGCCTAGCATTTGTTTTTTTCCTTTTTGCTTCTACTTTTTTTTTTTCCCCAGATACTCTCACAGAGTTACTCAGTCTTGGCCCAGATTTGAGATTTGTCTGCCTCAGTCTCGCCAAGTGCTGGGATTAAGCGTGTGTATGCCCAGACCTATCAGAGAACCTTTGTTTTTAATAGTAAAATTCTGAAGGTAGCTATCACCTTGTTTTGGGACAAAGTAATATTTGCCTATTAGAAAAATAAAATGAGTGGAATTTCACAATTACTGTGATCTGTGAAGACTTTAAAAACTCACCCTGGACTTGTTGAATATATTAATTTTAGTCTTCTTGCCAAAAGTAGGAACATCGTTTACAGAAACCGGCAGAAGGGAACACAGTGCAATGAAAGAATAATCCGATTTCTATCCTTTGCCAAATTAAAAAGCAGTTTTTTATTTTCTCATGAAAAATATTTATTTGGCATTTGTCATGATGTGATTTATGCTTAGGTAGCAAGATTTTAGGCAGTGCTTTGGATTAAATAAGACCAGAGCAGAATAATAAGCCAATCATTTTGAATTCATGTTCTTTGCAACAGTGAAAAAGCAAAGGGCTGAAAGTCTTAAGTTCCACTGTGAGGACATGAAACAAGATCTCCACATCCAAACCTTGTCCAGTAATAAAACCTTCTCGCATTTTATTATCAAGTGACAAACCAAGAGGGAAATGGTGAAGGCAAATGTATCAACTTTCTTAAGAAATTTCTAAAATCTTTAGAACAAATATATTAAAAATAAGAATGATGTAGCAGAATTCTACCAAAAGGCAAATATTTATCCCTGTTGGCCACTTACTTTACTAATTATGAATTAAATAATTTTCGTTTTTGAGTATTTTTCCTTTTTCAACCATCATATAATTATTTTTCATATTAAAAAATGAAAACTGCCATGTATGTTATCAAATTTTTCACCCAAGTTTCACTTCAATTTCCCTCCCTCCCTCCCTCCCTCGCTGGTTTCCTTCATGGGTTTTCTCCCGAATTCCTGCCAGGTCGCTCCACTTACTCTCACAGGAGGATTTGCCTTGCAGTGTCTGGTTGTTTTCCATGATCCACCTTCCTCGCCCTGAGTCCCGATTGCCCCGCACCACTTGCTAAGTAAGGACCACAGTGCCCAAGGCCAACACAAAGGAGAATAAATTCACTACAGGCCAGGTCTGCTTGGCTGACAGATTTACCGAAACCATGATTCTTGGAGAAGTAAAGGACTCTTGGTAGAGCCGGGGCCAGGGTGCTGGGCCTCTGTGCTGCTGCTGTGCCTGCACTTTCTTAGTCTCCTCTCGGCCCCCAGCTCCCCCTTAACTTTATCCAAGCCATGTTTCTTCTTAGCTATTGAGGTACCAGGGAGCAAGGGAAGAGCCCAGCAACACCATTTAAAAGAAGAGTATGCCGAGGTGATGGTGCAGGTCTCCAACCCCAGTGTTCTGGGAGGCTGAGTCAGGAGGATGATAAGTGTGCGGCCAGCCTGGGCAACTTAGGGAGACCCTGTCTTGGAAGGGAGGGGGGAAAGAAAGAGAGAGAGAGAGAGAGAGAGAGAGAGAGAGAGAGAGAGAGAGAGAGAACGACAGCCAGAGTGAGCACTAGAGACCCGCAGCTGGGGATGTGGCTCAGGGTGAAGGTCCTGCTTCAGCCCTCACCACAGGCAAAAAAGGATAAATTCATAAAATCCCTCAATAATTGTGCAAATTACATTAAAAATTATTCTGTCTACAGAACATCACAGTAACTTTGTGTATATTTAGAAATAATAAATCCTTGGTAACTTACTATATCCTGAAAACTTGCCAGAAATGGCCAAAGTGTCCTGAAATAGATAAATTATGGAAAAAAGATGAAATGGCCTGACAAGGATTTGAAAGGATACTGAACGATTCCCAAAGTAAAGCTGGAAATTTTATTACAAACAGGAATAGTTTTCCTGAACATGCTCATGACAGGATGGCCGAGGCACACGCATCTCAACAGTTACAGTAATGAAAATCACTGCGCACATCCAAGATGGCCATCTTTACTTGAAGACTATGTTACCACCTTCTGCTTCTGCAAAATTAAATATTCCTTAAAGAATGGCTATGAAGTCAAATTGAAAACCCATCAACCAAAGCTCTGTGTAGATTATCCCACAATGCTTTATTCATATCACACAGTAGGAATCACTGCTAACTGGCTAAGTGTGTAAAAGAATCCACAATTAGTAATTTGGCCAATTGAGTCTTTGGCACATTGCCTGTGTTGAATTAGATTTTGGTGCATAACTCTGGAGCACTGCCTTGCTTTCTCCCTTGATTTTACAACTAAAACTGGATTACATTCCAATTTGTAAGGACAAATACAAATTAAAACTAAAAGGCTTCATTCTCCCTGTCACATCTGAAGGGAGAGATTTCGTCTCTCTTTTTTCTAGGAGCATCTACTTTAGATAATGTGTAATCATGAGTCTTTCTCCACTCTTTGAACTGTGTATAAATCCTTTTGAAGATTTCATCAGCTTTTGTCTGCTCATCTTGTGTTTGCTTAGGACCCAGAAAAAGTTCCAGCAAGGTGCTGGGTACCTTATCTTTAAAACATAAATATCAGGCGAAATAATATCCTGAGCAGCTGGCAGGGCAGGGCTGTGGGAGGGCAGCTGTCTGCCTTGCTTGGGTGTCTGGCTTTAGACTGCAAAATAACCCCTTCTGAAGAGCTAAGATGTTCGCTCTTCTGGACACAGGTAATCGGCTGACACAGGTAATTGTCTCAACCACCACACAAAGTTACAGTGAGCTAAGTTTGAGAAGCAGTGACATCAAGTCCTTGTCCTTGAAGACTAGGAATTGTTTGGCTTAAAAAGAGTCTGGTGATATCCTACACCTGTCTGGCTGTCTCACAGAGCAGGGTTCATGTCTGTGTCCTCCGTCACTTAGCAGATTCCCGACAAGAGCACTGTGTCCCATTTTGCCACTCATGGAGTAATGCAAACACGCGCTTTCTCCCCCTCAGTCGGGAGGAATTCTGAGTCAGGAGAAAATTGTGTTTTTAACTCAATTTCCACATAATTGGTAGACAATTGATTCCCTCAACCAACTTTTTATTCTCTCCTTTTCAGAGATTTCCTGCTCATCTTCTCATGTTACTCCTCCATAAAAAAAAACACAGAAATATTTAGACTAAAGTTCACATGTATATGTATAAATTTAGATAAATTAGTATTTTTTAATAATAGAATTCCCATAAAGAAAATATTTCTGCATTTAAACTTTTCTTTTTCACTTGTTCCCATAGTTTATGTAGATTTCTTCATAGGTTTTTGGGTACTTCTTGAATATATATTTCTATATTTTATAGGGAACTGTTATCATTTGTAAATTAAATTTGTAAGTCATTTTTCTTCCATCATATTTAGTAATTAATTTTAAAATACATATAAGAAGTTTACTTATTTAATATTTTAATTAGTCAGCCCTCTCACTGACATTTCAACTTTTTAGATTAGATTTTTCATTAAATTATGTGGCATTTTACATGGCTAAAGTCATGATGTCTTTAAATAGTGGTACCAGATGTGTCTATATACTGATATTTTTTCTTTCTTCCAGTAAAAAAGGATTTCAGATTCTATTTATGTTTTTATCATAGAGATTATTTCACTGAAATTTACTTCTCAATTTTCACCAAATATTTACCAAAATTATGGTTTTATTTGTGTGAAGTTTCTTTTTATGTTGTTGTCTTTTCTTTGTTTCAAAAATAATTTAGCTTGAAATAATTGGATACTGACACTGATAAATCATTCACCTACAGAGCAGTAGAATTTGATCCTCTGAAACATGAAAAACCACAAAACAAAACATAAATAAATAAATAAATAAATACTTCCAAATAGTCTCATTCTAGATTTCCATTTAGATTGCTATTTGCAGATGGCTTTACTCTTGTAGAGTGTTTAAGAAGCTGATATTACAAAACTTCAGTGTATATAAAATTGATAAAATCAAAATTGTCCATATCAGGCAAAAATCCAAATAAATCTTTATATTTAACTTAAAATCAAAAGAAAAATAGCATCACAATAGTGGCATTTTCAAAATAAACTGTGAAAGACATTTTACTAAGCATCACAGGTATAGTTTAGTAAACGTATTTGCAGATTTACATGTAAACATGCCACAGATCAGTAACCTGGAACACAGTTTTCATTACGAGTTAGTACATAGGAAAAGTATGGTTGAAATGCTCTGCTCGGCAGATCATAAATGGCAACTGATTCCTATTGGTATTTGGATGTAAAGTAGTTCATTAAAAGAGTGAAATGGTTCACCAAAGATACCTGCAATTAAAAACTACCAGCACCCAATGGATGAAATGAGAGCCGCAGCGCAAGATTTTGTTGTTTCTGCTTGGAAACGGCAGTCAGTACTTCACCACCCAGACCAAAACAGGTTTAGGATTAGCAGTGGGTGAACACTGGCAAGTGTTCCTCCACGTGAATCTTACTAACAACACAGCAGATTTCATTAGCCTCGGTTGGGTGGAAGAAAATCTTAAAACTTTCCAAAGCAAAAGAAATAAAATATGTATGACATTTCACCTAAAATAATTATTGCTGCCCTAATGGTTCCTTTCCTCTGAAAATGTGGAGAAACCATTGCATAATCTCATGACATGACGCGCTGGTCTTGCTTCCCTTTCCCCAGAATGTAATTATAGAAGGAATCAGGCAGCTTTCCACTGGAAAGCACCAGGACACTCTTGGGAGGTGACACACAGGCGGTGTGTTCCCACACAGCCTGCCTTTGCCACCTTAATGCCACACTCCAGAAATCGTTCTTGGGCCGGTGGATTTCAGAGTGGAGCAAGGGCGTTGGTGTTTGCTGTCTGAGCTTCCACTGGAAGCTAGAGACCTACTTCCTGATGTTCTCTGCAATTACTTTCCACTTGAAGTCTTTGTTCTCCTCCCTAACATCTGTTCTTCAAGCCAGTGTTTGCGCTTCTTCCTGTAACTGCTTTGTTCACTCCGTTGTTTGCGTCCAGCCTGTGACACAGTGTTATTTTGTTCCATTTCTTTCTTTTTTTGTTTTTAATCTCTTCTTTCTGACACGGTATCTAACAGCAGGGAGTTTGTCCCCTTGGGCTGGGCTGGAAGATATACTGAGTGACCTGTTTCATCTTACACTGAAATCTTCCTTCCACTGGCTCTCTAACCCATGTCTGCTTTGGAACATTAATTGTAATTTCTTAAACTGGGATATCTTCTTGTCTAAGAAGTGTAAGCATTGAAGGGACTATTCAGGTGGGATCTCAGACGTTCTCCAAAGATCTAGCGTCTGCACATAACAAGCACCAGTTTGTCTAGACAAGATCACATGCGTATTATTATTATTACACCTGCATCCTAAGAATGCTTGTTACTGAGGCTTTATTTATTTTTTTGTGCTGGGGATCAAATTCACAACCTTGTGCTTTGAGCTACATCCCCAACCCCTACACTTTAACATTTAATTGATTACTCACATGCAATTAGTTAACTAGTTTTGTTTGTATTTTCATAACCTAAAACTTGAAACATCTCCAAGTGTGTGTGTTTCACTTATTTCTGTCTAGCACGGTGGAGTCCACTTGTGTGACTAAACGTCCACTCTGGTGTGGCTCTTTCCACTGCCCCTGCTAACATCACCGAAGCATTAAATGGCTTAATGGTAAAGAATATGATTATGTCTCCACCTCTCCTGTTCTACATTTAAAAATACCTGGGCTTCACTAAATAGAAATAGTTCCATTCATAATGGGACAGCATATTCTCTACTGGTTTGGCACTGTAAAGATCAGTGACCTTTCCGAGGCATCTGAATTTCCTATGCTCTGTGGAGATACATACATTTCTGAGGATACATACAATAGGCAGGCTTTAAGATCATCTCTTGTGAGTGGCCTGTCCCCTTGCATAATCCCCAACTCCTGGAGGTGGGCAGGGATTACCACTGACTTATTTCTGAGTAATCGCTCTTCCTATGTTAGATTATAAAAAGGCTGAGCCTCTGTCTTGTGCTTGAGTGTTCTCTTTCTCACTGTCTGTATTTCTATTTTCCTGGGTTCCTAACTTACAGAAACCATGAAATAATAAAGCTTTATCTTTTGAGTTGCTCATTTGTAGAATCATTTGCACACAGTAAGAACTAATATAATTCACTTTTTAATGAAAATTCATATAATACAACTAAGCATCATTTATACATATATACTCTGAAGTTAAAATAAATATTTTCTCTTTAAAATTATTAACTGTTTTCAAAGCTTGCTTAATTAAATTTTATCTCTTACTGCCTAGTATGAAAAAGAAATATAGATAGTAAGATTGGCTCTATGAATTAAACTGAGTATATGAAAGCATAAATGTATTCAGATCTAATAGATAGAAAATATAACAGTTGTCAGTTTGGCCTGGAAGAGGTAAGGTCAGTTTCCTCCATGAACAAAGTGCAGATTCACTGAGCTACATATTTGATTAGTAGGATTGTTTTTCCTTCATTAGAGTCTTTAGTTTTTTCCTTATTTTGGGTTGTCCATTTCTATATGATTCTCTCTAAAAGTAATCTGCAGTTAAAACCTAAGAAAATAGAAAGTTATGTAATTCTTAAAACTTCTTTGAGTTTTGAAGTTATTCTAAAGCTTATGTGATAAAGAGAATACGCTAACACAGTATTAGGTATTTGGTGTACCATATGTGTCTGTATCCAAAATCAGACTGTTTTCTGCATATAGAAAATGACTCATGAGACATCATTATAAAGCTAATCATACAGTGATTAGAAATGAGATGAAATTTTGCATAAGGAGGAATAGAATTGTGTAAAGCAGGAGTTGGCTCCTGCAGGAGACAGTGGATTTCACATACCCATGAGCTTCCTGCCTGCACTGGGAAGACAGAGTTAGAAGCAGCCTGTGGGTGGTGGATGTGGTGGCCCCACTCAACCTTAAAAATTATAATCCCAATAAAATAATTACATGGTGCAATGATTTTATTAGTAGAACCATTCCGAAAGTTTTTTTTTCTTTCAAAATAATTAATAAGCACAAAACCTCATTAAAAAGAGGCCAAGTTACAAAATAGTGAGGAGGTAATCAATCACCTTGGCAAACGGAATAAGCCAATTAATTACTGAAACATGTCTCTGATAGTAGAAACCAGGCTTTTGGTTGTTGTCTGCACTCGCGGTCGCCTTTCTGCTCACTGTGAATGCACCTGACGAAGTGAGAACCCTGTTTGCTGGTGCAGCTGCAGCTCTGGTTTGCTGTCACGTCACACCTGCCTCTCAGGAGGATGGGCCCCTATTAACCTGCAAAACTCCAAAAATTAACAGGAAAAGTAAGGAAATGGAGGTGACTCCAGCCCTCAATGCCACAAAGGCATCCACATCTTTCTACTTCTACTCCCAATTGTCATTAGGATGCTATGGTTATAGAGTTTAATTTCAGGGCTCCCCAGAGAATTAAAAGCTGAATGCTAAATGGAAATTCATTTTGCATTTGAATTCCTGATTTGAATTTTTTGCACGTTTCATAATCAACTAAAGCAATGAAGTTTTCTTTTTCATTTTGAGGAAAAAAATCAAAAGTGATTTTACAATCATCAAACTGTTATAGTCATTTTTATTTTATTTAGATTGCTTCCACGCTATAAATTTTTCCATACACTGCTAATCTGGCATTATGAAAACTATGACTTTCTGTCTCCAGCAAAGCAAATTAATAAAATAATCATCAAACTATTTGTATAAGGGAAAACCAAATATGCTGCACATTTCAATGTTTTTCACCGGGAGGTCAGAGAGTCTAGTTCTCTAAATCAGGAAAATGAATTCCACGGAGGCTCACAGGTCTGGGCATTATTCCTAGAGAAATTACAGCTGACAAATGAGATCAAAACAGCTGTCACCTAGAAGCTGATGACTACACTTACATCTTCACTCTGGAAACGACAGTGTCCCCTCCAGGATTTTAATGAAATCCACTCACTACATTAAAGGTTAGTTGTTTTCCATATCTTAAAAATCCTGCTCTGCGTTGTTCTTCTTGAACAACAGTAGCAACCTGAGCATTGCTGGGCAGCTAACGGCCCCCTGAACACCCACACCTTTCTCCCCAGTCCTAGTAGATATAGGTCTTCTGGGAGCTAACTGGAATTTGCATATGTGTTTCAGTCAGGGATCTTGAAAAAAGAAATTATGTTGCATTATGTTGTTGGGCTCATCTTAGCTACTTTCCCAGCTGCTGGTTGAAAATGCCCACCATCCGCAGCTTAAGAAAGGACAGGTTTATTTCGGCTCCAATTTCAGTGCATATTTGGCTGACTCCAAGGCAGGACATGGTGGATGGAGAGGCTGCTCACCTCATGGTGGGCAGGATGCAGAGCAAGAAGAAAGGAACAGGGCTGAGATGAATGGAGATGAAACCATTCCAGGACACACACAACAGTCCGGCCCACCCCTCTAGCCAGACCCCAACTCCAACAGCCAGGCTGCTGTAAGCCCCTGATGCAGTCACCTCCCAGAAGCCCCGCTCTGAGTCCAAGAGGGTCCTGGGGCTTCTGGGTATAAATCAACCTAACCAGGGCTAAAGCAAACACAGAAATCTTTATAAGGGAAGAGAGAAGATGTGGGTATAGAAATGCAAGTCAGAGAGTCACAGCTGGCTGAGGACCATGGCCAGGGGTTGTGGCCATAGCAGGCAGCTGCCGAGTGGTGATTTGCAAAAGCAGCCCCTAGAAGCCAATGCAGGGGTGACACCCTGACTCTGAGCTCCATGAAGCCTTAGAAGTGTGCTGAATACTTAGTGAGGGAAACCCAGTTAGGAACTAGGGACCTAACAAGTGGAGAGCAGATTCCAGTGGCAGAGACCAGAACCTGCAGAAAGAGAAGGAAAAGGTTTCCAGGGACAGCACAGAGGGCTCCTGGGTGGAAGAGCTCATCAGCCCTGCTAGGCAGCCTTTGTGACCCAGGAAGGACTCTGCCCAGCTGCCTTCATGACCCCAGAAGGACTTGACTTCTCCCTTTTCTGGTGGTCAGAAGCCAGTCCTTCAGAAGTAGCTGCTTTCACCAACTTGCAAAAGAAAAAATATCTTGCATTTTTCAAAGCACATTCTTTCTTTAGATTTCTCTCAAATGATAGGAGGAGAAAGAAGTGAGAGAGAAAATGTGTGCCTAAACCCAGGTTGAAGCTTTGCTAGCAGAAACCTCCATAGCTGATTTCGAGGGAAAATCTGTAATATTCGCACATCAAATATTTTCAGCTCATGTAAGAAATAAATCTTGAAGTTCTAATAGCATTTTGCTTTTGAAGTTGTGTAAATGCAGTAAATTATTATTGCAGACTTACTGAAGACACATGGACAATACTGTATCTCTGCCAAAAGCTGTAGAGTGATTCTAGATGCTAAAGATGGAGCTTGCAGGATATTTTCATGGCAGAGAAAGATCAGACTCCATGCTCAGAGTGATTTACTGACGATTTCCAGAGTGATTCTTTTACTTTGAGAAAACCCTTCAATCGGGGTATGTCTAAAGTATCATCAAGATTAAATTCAGGGTGCACCTTTTTGGCAAGCAACACAAATCAAGCGATGTGATCCTTTCCTTGGTGTATAAGCCTGGGGAAGCTTATTACTAATAACATTGATTTTGATCCATGCTGAACTTGATACCTGCCAGATCCTTCCAATATATGAGATATTATCTTAAAATACAGTATGTGTTAAGTAACAGAAATTATTATGGTAAAAGGTACATTGTCATTAATCCCACACAAAATATTCCCCTCACTTTGAGCATGCTTCTGCCTTCATCTTTTGCCACTTTCTGAACCAGTTCTGGAAGTTCTCTTTCCTGAACATCTTTAGTTGTGCTGTACTGGTTAACTTGATGTATTGAATGGACTAAAAAATTGACCTTTCATGGTTATTTTGATTTGACGGAAAAGCTAGAAGTCACACAGTGCCAGACCCAGTGAATAAATTGGAGAGAAACTATAACATCCTTGTGAGCCCACTTTTCTGTTGGATGGCACATGGTGTTGGTGTTCACCATATTTTTTATGAAACCTCTTAATGATCCTCAAGAAAGAAAACATTCAAGACTGAATCAGGAAGCAGAAATAACAGCACGATAAGTGTGTTTGGAGTGAGAGGGGATATAGCAGGATTGATGTCAGTGTGTCCTTTATTGTAATAATTATTTTTACAAATGTAAACATTCACTGTAGTTTTTGGTCATCCCTTGTAAGTGACTGTTTTCTTCTTTGGAATGGGTGCTGTCTTATGGGAATATACTTTGGAACTATGTAAACATCTTTCTCATCACAATGCAGGTTATCAGATCTGTGTCCTGTGATGTCAACTCTCTGCCACAATTGTTCTTGGAATGTTCATAAGTATTGGTTTCCTTTTCCAATCATTCCTTACTGCATTTGTTAATGAAGAAAACACAAGCACTAATAACACTATGAACACTTTGACATGATGGGGCTGGTAATGTAGAAACTGGCATTTCATTTTTGATCACAGTAGCCATAGACTTCCTTGTGCTGTTATGACCACAAAAAAAACTCTGTAGAGGAGGAGGAGGAGGAAGAGAGGAAGAGGAGGAAGAGGAAGAGGAGGAGGAGGAAGAAAGAATTCTAATTATCACGAAGTTGTTCTTCAAATTTCACAATGTTTCAATGCAGACTTTTATTCACAGATCTCAGCAAGAGAGTAGCTAGAGCTGACAGCAGAAAGCTTTGCAAAAACAATCTGAGATTCTTCAAAAGAAGGAGAAGGGAGAGAAGAATGAGGTGAAGGGGAAAGAGGAGGAGGAGAAAAAGGATAAGAAGGGAGAGGAAGACAAGAAGGAGGAGGAGGGAGAGGAGGAGGAGGAGGGAGAGAGATGGGAAGGAGAATAAGAGGAAGTGGAGGAAGAGGAGGAGGAAATGGAGAAGGAGGAAAAGGAGGAGGCAAGAACAAAATACTAAAAGGAGAAGAAAGAGAGGAAGAGGGGGAGGAAGCGGAGGAGAAGAGAAAGAAAGAAGAGAAGTAGAGAGAAAAGAGGAAGGAGAGGAAGAAGAAACCGAAGGAGGAACACAGGAAAGTAAGGTCGTAGCAAAGGAGAAGGCAGGACAATCAGCCCCGGCTCAGAAACAGGACAGTGTGCGCTTTCCTGGGTGCAGGTCCCAGAGAATTTCCAACAAAAGGCACAGGAGAGACACTTGGTGATGCAGGTTCCACCTTCTACTCATTTGGCTACAGTGTCACTGGCTCTATTTATCTTCTTTCTTCCCTCTCTCTCCTCTCCTTCAACCTCTTATGTTTTCTTCTCAAACTCTAAAACCTACCTCCTTCTCACTAAGTTACACCCGGTCTTAGGAGGGAGTCTCCCAGTCTACAAAGCAGTCCCCGTCGTTGTTAAAATGTTCTCATCCACGCTTTAAGGACCATGTTCCCCCGTGCAGAATATTTCAAAGACCTACAGAGGAAAACAGAGCCGTTCCTGTGCCCTTGGAAGGCAGTCAGCGGACCCAGCAGTTTACTGAGCAGTTCTCTGCGAGAGGCTGTGGGAGCACTGCATGCCCACCCTGCCTGGGCGAGGGCTCCGGGACAATCCCACTGGGCAAACTGTGCTGCAGGCAGTGGGAGCACCAAGGTCATCTCCTGGAGGTACCTGACGTACTGCAGTGGCCGAGGCAGGACGGGGTGCCAGGCCTGCTCCAGAACCTGTTTCTGATCACTGCTGTGCTCACTTACAAGTGTTGTGTTTGAACGTCTGGGATTTCTCCAGATGTAAAAGGCTTGGGAGACACTTGGAGGCTGAGTCAAGAGGATCACAAGTTCAAGCCCAGCCTGAGTAACTGACTGAGACCACACCTTGAAATTAAAAAAATAGAATATCAAAAGCAAGCTGGAGATATAACTCAGTGAGAAGGCCCTAAGTTCAATCCCCAGGCCTACTCTGCCCCCCACCAAAAAAAAAAAAACATTAGAGAGAAGCACTTGATCTTCGCAGATTTCCAAACCAGATCTGGACAACCTTAGTGATCCAGAGGAAATAAACTCACAGCTCCTTGGACTCCCTGCAAACCTCTGCTATCAATTCTCAGGGGGTTCTGATCTTAGAAAAATGAGCATATGCCATGGGAGTTAAATCAAGCTATTTTTAAAAAATATCAAATTATTCACTGACTAGACTCATTTCTATCTGGCAGTATCCACTTAAATCTTAAGAAATTATGATTGTGATTCTCATGGAATTGTTTTTCTGCTTCAAATATGGATATTTTCCAAAACAGACTTTTATTAGCAGATCTCAGCAAGAGAGTGGGTAGCTCTGACTCACTGAAAACTTTGCAAAATAAACTGTGATTCTTCAAAGTCTTTCTCCATTTGAAAGAACCTGGCTTCCCATCGCCATATCACCAATTCCAGCATATCATGCCTGCTTAGAACTTTTTTGCATGATTAGTGTATTACTGATGACTGTATTAAACCTAGTTTACCAAACTCAGTCTATTGAAAGCAGCTCATTTTGTGTACAGTGAGGAATGTCATCATTGGGGTCACAGGTGACATCAGATTTAGACACCCATCACTGGTGGTCCACCACTTCTGCCCAGCCCCATCCATCTCAACAGACTTCTGTGAAAACTCTTGGGTTTCAGAAGGTGGAACATTTCCAAGTTCATGCATGATTAGCAGGTTACTGAAATGTTCATTTGCAAGTACCTGGGTATCCTAAGTGAAGAAAGGGAGGTTTGCTATGAGGACAGGTCTTTACCCTTAGTGTTTCTCTCTAGCTGGGAGTTATAGCTTATATCACCCTGTAGCTTTCCAGTTACAGAGTTTCCCATTCTTGCTACTGGGTTAGAGAGAAGAATTGGACCTCAGATCCCTGCCCTGTTAGGCAAAGAAAACTTTCTCTAGGAAATGAAAATTGTATTTTGCATCTCCCTTTCCCTGCAGCAAGCAAAGCAGTTGAGTTGAATGAGGTCCACGGTGCCAGGAAGAGCCAACGCTGAGACAAGAATGCATTCGACAAAGGAGTAGGTTGGGGCCGTATTGCTTGAAAGCAACACACTGGCTCGGTAAAGATGGGTAAAATGCAGGGACATTCTTCATGTCCATCAGTAAGTCACCCCACAACTGGTGCAAGGAGAAAAGTTCTTCTGTGGACGCAGCCCCAAATATTATAAAATATTTCCAAAATAGTGTGAGACAGGATATTCTTAATATAAGCAGATACAAATGTAAAAAGAGGAGTAAGGGGCCAGTTTAGGAACAGTTACCGGGAGAAGTCTGGCTTCTTCTTGGCTCTCATATTATTTGTGAGCAGCACACCTTGAATCTCTCCATAGTGGAGCTTGGGTGAGACCCCCATCCACTCAGTGCCTGCCAACCTCACAGTCCTCTCTCCTCCTGGGGAGGCTGGGGCTCAGGGGCCACCTGCTACTCCTGTGCAAAGGGTCGCTGAAGGTTCGGATCCCCTCTTTACCTCCTACTTCGCTCAGGTTTCTCCCTCAGTTTCAAAAGAGAGGCAGGGTGTGATGGTGCCTGTCTATAATACCAGTGCTCAGCAGGCTGAGGCAGGAGGATCTTCATGAGTTCCAGACCAGCCTGGCAGGTCAAGGGTACTTAGACTTTGTGGCTCTTGCCAAATACAAATTCTTTTATACTTGATACCTGTCAACTGTGTTTGACTGGAAGCTGGATAGGAACAGGTACTGTTGAATAAATAAACATGCAGGATGGCACAGATTTTAGAAAGTTTAAGAAACCCACAGGAAGTACAGATGTTTGACCCTTTATCTGACCCATAGTCCTGGAAAGGAGATTTTCTGAATGAAATACATGAGTGCATTTGCTGAGGAGTTTTCCCTTATATTTTCACAAGGAATTATTAAATATACAAAAACTAAAAGCCAAACAACCCCTCCCCAAAATAAAACACATGAAGAGCTTGCAAAGGTCGATCTTGTGTGCTTGCAAGGGAAACTAAAAATTGTGACCTTTGTAAATGCATGTCTCTCTCCAGGTTCCCCTGGATGACCTAGCGGAGCTTGGAAACGCTCAGATTTTGGTTCAGTCAGCTGAGAGCGACCTCAGTGCGATCTAAAGACTGCGAGACCGCCCTGCCCTTACCCTGCGGATCCACTGCTGCTCCATCCCTGAAATACTGCTCACCAGTTTCAGGCCACCTGGACTCATCAGAGAATGGAGGACTCACATTTTATATCAACGAATGAAAATAGTTAAGTCATTGAAATCTATGGGCATAAAGACTAAAAAGTCAAGAATATCCATCATCTCATTATGAGACAAAACAGACATTTAGAACACTGAAGAAACATAGTAAGGTTACTTCAATTATTTTTGCATGTAGCCAAAAGTAATAAGAAGATAAGCTTGGAATGATGAGTTACTATAATTTTAAAAATAAATATGTGCAGATTTTATATAAATGTGCTTGAAATTTCCCTTTTTATTCTTATTCAATTTAACATACATTATTTTACATGAATACTTGAGAACTATTATTTTGAACTATTTTTTTCAGAACAGTCTTTTTTTCTGAAATATTTTGCTTATTGTTCACTTTTTTAACACTCTCAGTTCCTTTCATGCAAAATGTTTTTAGCTCTATAATGTAACAGAATTATTTTAAACTAAAAAACGCAGTCTAACACAATTGATCAAGGAATTATCATCGTCATTTGGACTTTTGTGAGAATTCTATTTTATTTTTTCAAAAGCAATTAATTCCTAAAGGATTAAAACACATATTTCTGTGAATTTCACTTCTTAAAAGATGGACTTCTTAAGAAGTGGCTGGGGTCTGCCACAGGGACTAAGAATCAGACATCAATCCACTACCACCACCCCCATTAGCAAGTGGGAGCCAGAGGTCTGAGTATCTCTTGGGAGGATGAACGTATGAGTGTGGCGAGTAAAGGGGATTTTCTTCTACCATCTCTTTGAAGGCAAATATTTTTATCACTGTCTTGCTCAGTTCTGATTAATGGTACTGCTGTATTCAATATTCTGTTTTTAAAAGTTCAGTATTTCCTTCCATTTTGCTCTACCTGATTGAAAGAACAGCTAATGTGAATAGAATGGGATGTACTATAGTGCCTATTGCTGTTACCCTGGTGACCTACTGTGAGGTTCTGTGCCAATTTCACTGCACTGTCTGGGATGGCTCTGATCTGTTTTGTTCTGCTGTATTTTGCTACCTTCAAAAACAAAAAGATATCAAAGTAACAAAAAACCTCCAAAAAACTCCCAACTCCACCAAAGCTGATCCTTGGAGAATGGATGAGGAGAAACTCAAAAACAAAGCAAAAGAATAATATAAGGTGATTAAAAAGTAAATAATAACAATAAGACAGGTCAATAAGGTACTGAGCAATCTGAAACAAGATATGACTAAACAGATAATGGACTTAAAAAGCAAAAGAAGGAAAAGAAAGTGTTCTAAAGGATATAACTGCATGTATGTTTAAGTGTGTAGGATTGATAACCATGTTGCTAAGTTTTTATTGGATCATTGAACAGAACTGTTTGCAGCCTCACTGTTTGAATGTCTACTTTGTATGCTTTAATGTTGTAACTTGAACAACTATGTCTAAGAAGACAATATGTAATTTATCAACTAGTGATTTCTTACTGTTTATTTTTTCCCTGAATTTCAGTATTGTTTCTACCCTTTTTTCTGTTTTGCTTTTTTTTCTCTTTAAATAAAATTTTAAAAAAAGAAGTAGAACCAGTATTCAGGAAACTAGAAGTAGTTGTCACCTTTAGATACTATTTTCTTTGATCTTTCTTCAAATCAAATTTGGGATTGGAAAATTGTAAGAAATGAACACAGAAAAAGGATGAGAAATAGAAACAACTAAAGCATATGTTATGATTTTGCTTGTTTTTTGAGAGTTTGAAGTCAACAATAAGCAAAAAACATGTTCAGAAGGCATTTTCTTTGGTATTATGCAGGGCAGTGCTGCTCTGCAGAGAAACCTGGATTCCTTCTTCAAAGCCAGTTATGAGCTCCTTCTGAGTGGTCTAATAAGAGGCTGAGAGTTCAGTTCCAGGAATATGAAGCCTCCCTGTAAATACTATTAATGACAGAAAAAAGACAGAAGTGTCTAGAGGACTTAGAATCTTGATGTCAGTGTCTTTCAATTTCACAAATGTGTATTTAATTTGGAATATTCTATTGCATATAGGACACCTAACCTAATTTAGGGAGAAAGACATCTGGACATCTAAAGAATAATGAAGTACTTGGAAACTTCACATGAATTATTTTCTCCCTGTAAAAATATGACAGTGTCCCTGGAACCTCCACCAAGGGCCCGCCCTGCCACCGGGAACATCGAGGAGGCCCACCCAAGACTGAAAACTGCCCCGGACTGCTACAAATGGGCCCACCCTCCCACCTGGAACATCAGAAGATCTCAGCGGGATCCAGGTAGTGTGAGAGAATTTGGAACTTTGCTCCCAGGTGGCAAACTTTGGACTACACCGGACTGACTGTATCAATGTGGTGAGTATACCCCTAAGATAGAGGTATACAGGGGATAAATAGGGCCAGTAGTAAAACTCCTTCCAACTAACTGTAAGACTTTGGTGTGTCTGAAAATAGTGTGTGTGATCCCCTCCTACACATAGAAAACACCAGGCAGAGTGAAAATGACAAAACAAAAAAGCAAAATGCAGTCTCAAACATATAGTTCATGAGAAGCAAGTATAGGAGACATTGAAATACAGCACCCCAAAAGTTACACACCAGGAATCTCTGAAAAGATAGTGAGTGAAATAAAAAAACAACTGCATCAGGCTATAGAGGAAATCAAATTAGAAGTATTCTCCCATGTAACGATAGAAATAACAACTTTGGTAAAGGAGTTGTTGAATGCAGCTAAAGAAGAACTAGAGAAAACAGTACATGAGCATGGGAAACTGATTGAAACTTTGAATGAACAATATAGAAAACAAGCAGAATTCATGAAACAAACTCAAAGAGACATCCAAGAAACAAAAAATTCTACTGAAAGCATGCAAAACCGCCTAAAGGAAGCTGAGGATAGGATTTCTGATCTCGAGGGCAGGATCACAATTAGTGATCAGAAAAGGATAGAACTTTTAAAAATAACAAAGCAGCATGAAATGACAATCCAGAAGCTTCATGATGATGCAAAGAGCAACAATATAAGAATAATGGGCATTAGCAAAGATACAGGAGTCCAGGCAAACGACATACGTAAAGTATTTACAGAAATAATAGCAGAAAATTTCCCAAACATGGGGAAAGAATCTGATATGCAGATAACTGAGGCATACAGAACACCAAATAGTCACAATCAACATAAATCCACACCCAGACACATAATAATTAAGATCTCAGACATACAGCATAAAAACAGAATATTAAAAGCTGTCAGAGAAAACACACAACTCACCTATCAAGGAAAGCCCATTAGAATCATGGCAGACTTTTCAGCACAAACCCTCAAGTTAAGAAGAGCTTGGAGTGAGGTATTTCAAGCCCTGAAAGAAAACAACCTTCAACCCAGACTGATGTACCCAGCAAAACTTTCATTCAAATTTAATGGAGAAACAAGATACTTCCATGACAAAGAACAACTGAAGAAATTCATGTCCACCAAACCAACCTTAGAAAGAGTACTGAGAGACATACTACACAGAGGTAAAAATGACCACAATCCTGAAAACAACAACAGAAATAAACCACCAGATGGGCTGGAGATTTAGCTCAGTGTCATAAGTGCCTGCCTTGCAAGCATACAATCATGAGTTCGATCCCTGGTACTGATGAAAAAAAAAAAAAGAAAGAAACCACCAGGTAGGATAAGCAATTAAATAAGGGGAAAAGCAGAAAGAAACAACTAGAACATAACATGACAAAGTCGAGCCAATACATATCAGTGATATTCATAAATATAAATGGCCTCAATTCACCTATAAAAAGAAATAGATTGACAGAATGGATCAAGAAACAGGATCCCACAATACGCTGTATACAAGAAACACATCTGACCCAAAAGGAAACCTATAGATTAAAAGTCAAAGGATGGAAAACAGTATTCCATGCAACAGGAACCCAGAAAAAAGCAGGGGTAGCTATTCTACTTGCAGACAACATGAGCTTCAAACCTAAAATGACTAAAAGAGATAGAGAAGGTCACTACATACCTGTTAGTGGAAAAAATTCAAGAGGAAGACCTAACAATTATAAATATATATGCACCAAATACAGGAGCACCCAACTATATAACACAGATACTAATGACATGAAAAACCAAATACACAGGAACACAATTATAACAGGAGATCTTAACAGCCCATTGTCACAAAGAGATAGATCAACTAGACAAAAAGGCAGCAAAGAAATAACAGAACTGAATCATACCTGTGAGCAATTGGACTTAGTAGATGTTTACAGAGTGTTCCACCCAACCACATCAGAATACACATTCTTCTCAGCAGCTCATGGGACATTCTCCAAAATAGACCATATATTATCCCATAAAGCATTCTTAAGTAAGTGCAAAGGTAACTGAAATCATACCATGCATAATATCTGACCATAGTTCACTGAAATTGGAAATTAATGGCAAAAGAAATTGTAAAACCTGCATAAATATATGGAAATTAAATAACAGCTTTTTGAACAACCAGTGGGCTACAGATGAAATTAAAGAAGAAATAAAACAATACCTACAATTCAGTGAAAATATAGAAACATCATACTGTAATCTGTGGGATGCAATGAAAGCAGTCTTAAGAGGAAAATATATAGCAATAAACTGTCATATCAAGAAAACAGAATGAGCACAAATGAACAATCTAATGCTCCATCTCAAGCATCTAGAAAAAGAAGAGCAAGCTAAACCCAAAGCTCCTAGAAGAGAGGAAATTGTGAAGATTAGAGCAGAAATCAATGCAATTGAAACTAAAAAAACAATACAAAGAATTAATGAATCAAAAAGCTGGTTTTTTGAGAGAATCAACAAAATTGACAAACACCTAGCTAACCTTATCAAGAAAAAGAAAGAAAAAACCCAAATTCATGCAATAAGAACTGAGAAAGGAGAAATAACTACAGATCCCATGGAAATTAAAAAGATCATGAATACCTACTTTGAAAATCTCTACTGACATAGAGTGGAAAACACAGAGGAAATGGACAGATTTCTAGAAACATATGAACTACCAAAGCTCAGCCAAGAAGATATAGCAATTTTGAAAAACCCAATATCAGCTATTGAACTTGAAAATGTAATTAAAAACTTACCAACAAAGAAAATCCCAGGTCCTGATGGATTCACAGCTGAATTCTACAAGAAATTTAGAGAAGATTTGATGCCAGTACTCCTTAAACTCTTCGAAGAAATTGAGAAGAAAGCAATCCTCCCTAAATCATTCCTGGAGGCAAGTATTACTCTGATACCAAAACCAGAGAAAGATCCAACCAAAAAAGAGAACTATAGGCCAATCTCACTAATGAACATTGATGCAAAGATTATCAACAAAATATTGGCAAATAGAATGCAGCAAATCATCAAGAAGATTATACATCATGACCAAGTGAGGTTCATTCCAGGAACTCAGGGATGGTTTAATATATGCAAATCAATAAATGTAATACACCACATCAACAGAGCCAAAAACCAAAACCACATGGTCATCTCAATAGATGCAGAAAAAGCTTTTGACAAAGTCCAACACATGTTCATGAAAAAAACCCTTCAGAAACTCGGAATACACAGTGTCTACCTCAACCTTATAAAGGCCATCTATGACAAACCAACAGCCAACATTATACTAAATGGACAAAACTGAAAGCTTTCACTTTAAAATCAGGAACAAGACAAGGATGTCCACTATCACCACTCCTTTTCAACATAGTTCTGGAAACACTAGCCAGGGCAATCAGACAAGAGAGAGAAATAAAAGGAGTAAAGATAGGAAAGGAAGAAGTTAAATTATCACTATTTGCAGATGACATGATACTCTATATAGAAGACCCAAA
>PVLA01002249.1:0-185243 GCA_004027455.1 Hydrochoerus hydrochaeris | reverse complement strand
TTGGATATGAAGTCAATGATCAAAAATCAATAGCATTCCTGTACACAAACAAAAAACTCACTGAGAGAGAAATTATGGAAATATTGCCACATACAATAACATGTAAAAAAATGAAATACTTAGGAATCAACCTAACTAAAAATGTAAAAGACCTATATGCTGAAAATTATACTACGCTGAAAAAGGAGATTGAAGAGGATATTAGAAAATGGAAGTACATTCCTTGCTCTTGGTTAGGAAGAACCAACATTGTGAAAATGGCCATACTCCCAAAACTGTTGTACAGATTTAACATAATCCCAATCAAAATACCATTGACATACCTCACAGATCTAGAGAATACACTACTAAAATTCATTCAGAAGCAGAAGAAACCGAGAATAGCAAAGGCAATTCTAGGCAACAAAAGCAAGGCAGGAGGCATTTCAATTCCTGACTTGAAACAGTACTATAAAGCCACAGTGATAAAATCAGCTTGGTACTGGCAAAGAAATAGACCTGAGGATCAATAGAACAGATTAGAAGATGCAAGCACAACTACAAAGACACTCAGCCATCTGATATTTGACAAAGGGGCTAATTATGTCCACTGGAAGAAGGATAGTCTCTTTAATAAATGCTGTTGGAAAAATTGGCTCTCTACATGTCGAAAACTGAAACTAGATCCATGCATATCACCATGCACAAAACTACTAAAGTCTAAATGGATCAGAGACCTCAATATTAAAAAAGAAACACTAAATCTACTGGAAGACAAGGTAAGTAGAAGTCTTGGAGACATAGGGGTAGGCAGAGAATTCATGAACCAAATGCAAACTGCATGGGAAACACTTCAAAGAATCAACAAATGGGATCTCACATTACTGAAAAGTTTCTGCACTTCAAAAGAAATCACCAACAGTGTAAAAAGAAAACCAACAGAGTGGGAAAAAATTTTAACCAGCAACCCCTCAGACAAAGGACTTGTGTCCAGAACATATAAAGAATTGAAAAACATCAAGCCTCCCAATTTCAAAGACCCTCTCCAAAAATGGGCATCTGAGATGAACACACAGTTCTCAGAGAAAGACATACAAATGGCAAACAGATACATGAAGAAATGTTCACCATCACTGGTCATTTGAGAAATGCAAATTAAAACAGCACTGAGATTCCACCTTACTCTGGAAAGAATAGCTGCCATCAAGAAATCAACTAATAACAAATGTTGGCAAGACTATGGGAAAAAAGGAACACTGCTCCACTGTTGGTGGGAATGTAGACTGGTGCAACCATTATGGAAATCGATATGGAGAATTCTCAGAAGACTAGGATTGGAAGCCCCATTCAATCCAGCTATCCCCCTCCTGGGTACTTTCCCCAAAGAACTGAAAAGTTCATATCACAGTGATATGTGTGCACCCATGTTCATAACCACACAATTTGTGGTAGCTAAATCCTGGAAACAACCAAGATGCCCATCAACTGCAGAGTGGATGAAAAAGATGTGGCATTTTTATACAATGGAATGTTACTTAAAAAAAAAGGATGACCTTGAGGCTTTCATAGGCAACTGGAGACAACTTGAGACTATCCTCATTAGTGAAATATATAAGAATCATATTTATAAATATCATATTGTGTCTCTAGTGTAAAAAGTAAATAAAAACTACAAGAGTAATAAAACCAAAATGTGTAATTGCTATTGTAAAAAAGAGAGGAAAAGAAAACACTCTAAGGGATATAACTGCATGTTTGTTCGAGTGTGTAAAATAGATGACCATATTGCTGAATCTTGGTTGGATATTTGAGCAGAACTGTTTGTAGTCTGACTGTTTGAATATTTACTATGTACCCTTTAACTTTGTAACTTGAACAACTACATCCAGGATGACAGTAGGTAATTTATAAATTACTGATTTTAGTAGGGCTTTTTCTAATTCTCCTTTTTCTTTCTTTCTTTTAGAATTCTGTATTGTTGCTACTCTTTTTCTGTTTTGTTTTTTTTTTCTTCTCTTTAAATAAAATTTTAAAAATGTATAATTGCTATGGTAAAAAAAGAAACAGGAAGCACTATGAAAGATATAGTTGCATGTAAGTTTACATGTGTGTGGTTGATGACCATATTTCTAGGTTCTTGCTGGATTGTTGAACAGATCTGTTGCACTCTCACTGCTTTAGTGTCTACTTTGTGTGATTTAATTCTGTAACTCGAGTAACTATTTCTAAAAGAACAATATGTAATGTATCAACTAGTGATTTCTTACTGTTTATCATCTTTTCTCGAAATTCTGTAATATTTCTACCTTTTTCCTGTTTTTTTTCTCTTTAAATAAAAAAATATGAGAGTGAAAAGTCCAAGATGTTATTACAAAGGCTTCCACCTGCTTGGCACCTAAGAGCCTGAGTCCAGTCCCTGGTTCTGGCTCTCCACCCATCACTGAGATGCCCCGGGAGCTTCTGAAAACATTCCCCATCTGTAGAGTGAAGACACAAAAAAGATCAGCACAATAGGCGTTGGTTAGGGGGAAAAATCAGAAGTCCCTGGTTGAAAACGCTGTTTGCAGAGCCCCCGTCGGTGCCTTCCTTCATTAAATTAATAGCCGTGCGCAGCTGTTTTTGCTGCTTTTCTGAGTGATGCATGTCTTAGTTTCTCCAATGTCTACCGCATTATCATGCAGGGAAACAGTCTCATTTTCCACTCATGAAACCATCACACTTTGTTTTAACTTGCTGGCAAATTCAGCAGTTTCAACATAGTTATTAACTTGCCATTTGTTACCTGAGGAAGATCGCATTAGGACTCCAGCCTTTACCCAAATAGCCATCTGGTATTCTCGCTGTGGAAACGCCCAAGCCATTGGCAGGAAAATGGGTTTACCTTGAGCCTGTAGTGGAAAGTGAAATAAACCGGGCGCGCAAGCTTACGTCCCACCTCGCCTCTCTCATGTGGGAAACCCAAAGCGTAAATAAAGAGCAAACTAGAAGATGGGTCATAGGAAATGGGGAGACGGATGCTCAGCAAATGGGAAGAGAACCAAGGCCAGCGATGGAGGCGGGCAGGGGAGGGGAGGGCAGCACTGAGATGCGCTGTGGGCAGGAACTCGCTCCAACAGAGCCATGTGGTCACTGCGAACATAGACTAACACATCCGAAAGCGGAAAGAAGAAGAAGGAGTGACTTCCAGCCAGTCACAGCCTGGTACCTGAACAGGGGCGCCATTGATAAACAGCCTCATCTTCTCTACATAATTAAAGAGAGTGAGCGGTGACCAGGTGAGGGATTGCCTGTGCAGACCAAAATGAAGCCGGAAGAGTCAGCGCTGATCCAAAACCTTTGGGGAGGCGACAGGACCCCTGGGTCCAGGGAGGCCTCAGGGTACCTGCTTCTCCCTCTGGCTGTGGATCCTCACTGCCAGGGCTCAGGGGCGCGGTGTCTCCACCGCCATCCAGAACTGTGGGGAGACGCTCCCCAGGACTGCAGCTCGCTTAGCACCTGCCAAGAGGTCAGTTCCCCCGTTTAGGAGGCTGCTTCTTACACTACTGGTCTACAATGTTATCCAGCAGGGCGAGAAACTCTAGCAATAAGGGGAAGCTCTATAATTTTGGTCAGTGAGTTTTGGGCACTGATGAATAGCTTTGTTCTACCACCCCTAGTGGTAGAACTTTCCAATGCAGTTCTAGGTAACTGCTCACACTTACTCTCAAAAATGGTGTTTGTGGTTATAATTCATATCTCAGTGTACTACCCAAAGAGAAAATGGGCTCTGTTGAGAAAATAAAAGAAGTCCACAAAAGACACAGCTCTTTGAGTCAACAAATGGTTTGGAAAAGGTAGAATGAATCCAGTGACATATAAAATGGTTAAACATCATGACTAAGTAGGGATTATTTCAGAAAAAAAACAACTGGTTGGTGTTTGAAAACAAACTTCTATCTTTTACCACATTAGCATAAAATCAGGAAAAAAAAACCAAAAGTACAATTAGGAACTAAAAATCCGTGATAACTTTAATCAATGCCTTAAAATTATTTGAGGAAATTGAATAACCAGCTCATAACAAAAACAGCAGAGAGTAAAAAGAACCCCCTACATCTGATCAAAGCATCTGTGCAATGCTTCACAGCAGGCATCACAAGCCAGGGTGAACTGCAAATGTCTTCCTCCCAGACAGAGAACAGGCCCACAAGTCCTCTCACAATGTTAACTTTTCCTTAGATGCCCTAAGTAGAATTATAAGACCCCAAGCTTAAAGTTCAGATAATAATAAAACACAAGGTTTAGTTTTAGATAACATGATGCTTTGTACAGAAAAATCTAAGCAGTTTAGTAATAACTGGGATACATGGTCAGTAAGCAGGATACATGGGCAGGATACATGGTCAGTAAGCAAAAATTAGTTTTGATTTTATTTATTCAGAGCAAACTTTCTCATCAAAAGACTTCCTGAAGAATGTGAAGAGCTGAGACATGGCCTGGTGAAAATATCTGAAAAATATATTTTCAACAAATAACATGTGCCCAAGATACATAAAGAACTTCTATAATGTCAGCAATAAAAACACAAGAAGTCTTATTTAAAATAGTCAAAAGATTCTGACATGTCATTAAGGAGGAGATGCATTAGGAAACACGAATGGCACTGGTCATACTCAGATATCAAAGCACCAATGAAATATTTCTTTCCTAAGATAGGAAGGACAGCAACATTCATCAAGTTTGCTTATAATAAACAAAAATATACCTAATTCTAGAAAGTAATAAATGACATTGGAATTTTCTTGTGAAGATTTTCCCTTGGAACATACACCTAAATCCAGTGTGGTGGTGTTCTTTTTACTGAAAATGTCAGCTGTAATTGACATGCACCAGTCTTTTGCAAATGAAAAAAGCTACAGAAAGGAATTCAAATGCTAAGTTGAGCAGATAATAGCAATTAATTAAGATTCATAATTAAATTTAAATAAAACTAAGCAAAAACACTACAGAAGAATTCCCCTGGGTACCAATACTTAGGTTCCAAATGCGGAGAAATCCATGTGTGATTTTTCCTAAGCAGGACGCTCATAAACTTCCACTTATATGGGAGGAATAAGTTCAAGGACTTGAGCCTACGTCATAGTGAACAGAGTGGTAACAACATACTGCACACTTGAAAATTAATGAGAACAATTGCTGATATTGTAAGTGTGCTCACTGCATGACTGCTAAGCACGTGGTATAGCACACACTGTTATTCCACAATAAATGTACATAGCAAAATATCACATCGTACACATTAAGTATATGTGAGTTTTGTCCCCTTGAGTGAACAAAAGGATAACAGTAAGGAAAAAGACAGCCCCATGTCAGTAAAAGAATTCAAAGGTGCCAGTGGTTGCAGGCTGCAGTGGGTGGCAGGTGTCCAGGGGCAGAGGGCCACAGGTCCACCATGATTCACGCCCCACTTAGATCATCTTCTCACTCTTGCTGAGTTTTCCCATGTGGGAATGTAGGTCTGATGTTGAAGAGCTCCTACATTTTTCAGAGGAGCTGGTGATCTGGAATTTTGGGTAATATTATTTGGATTTTGAAAAATATTATCTGCTAACTCATCTCTTTAGAGTCCTGGGATGATTAAACAAGCATAGCACAGGCATGGGTCGAGTTCAGGATCTGGGACACTAATTAGTATAACATCTTTTGATGAGATAAATATCATTTGCAGTTTACCAATGAGAAGAACAAGAGTCCAAGACCTTATGTACCTTATCCAAGGTCACAGATACATTTTGCCATCTGTTTTGAGAAACAGGCCCCTTGCTCTAGGTGGTGACACAGGGCCCACCATAAAACACCAGCCCCTTAGTAGCCAGACGGAGAAGGGTGAGCTGGCCTCTGGGCTGGAGCGAGTCTTGAAGGGGGAGGAGCAGCCTGCTTTAGACAGCAGAGTGGAGGCCCAGGAACTCTGGAGCTGGCTCTGCCTGGGCAGGAACTGCGGACACCCCAGGGAGCTGGCGCGCAGGCAGTGCCTGACCGGGAGCGAGTTCGGAGGGAAAGCTGCGTCCTGAGAGACCTGGGATACTGCTCCATGCCCAGGAAGCTGCTCTGCTCCCTGAAGGGCTCTGCAGGTGTCAGGACAGTTACAGCTTACACCTCACTCTCCGTAACAGCTGGGCGCAGCCAGTGGGTGTGGGTTCTATTGGCGATGAAATGGCATCATCAGGAAATCTTGGCTCAGGAGGCACTCCCTGTGTGCTCCATCTCCTTTCTCAACTGGCTAAGAAACAGGGCTGCCTTCTTTGCTTTCCAATCCAAAAGCTGGCTTTTGTGCATCCCAGACAGATGCTCAGAACACTGAAGCACAATGCTGCTGAGGAGGACAGGCTGGCAGGGTGGGTGACTTGGATTAGGAGTCACCGGAGCAAGAGGGCAAGAGACAAGGGGAGGGGTCACTGCCCTCCATGCAAAGATGGCCCGAGTAAAGCAGATGCAGGCTGGGCCTTTGGCTAGCAAGGTCTTACAAGGATCTGTCAACAAACTCAGTAACTGTCCTAGAGGGATTCTTTAAGAAAGACTGCTCACTAAAAACCAAATCCCACTTTAATATTTCACCATTAGACATAAATCTATCACCATGCTTGGACAAAAGAAACTCACAGGTCAAAATATATATGGTAAAGTCATCCATGTTTAAAAGGTTGGATTTAAAACTCTTAAATAGTAAATTTAATTACAAAGCTGATAATACATCAGGGTGCAGTGGTCCTGCATGTCCAGCTTGCTCAGGTAGTGTACGGATGTGTCTCTCGTGTATGAGTTAGTAGCTATAGTTTATATCATAAGCTCCTTAAATAAGTTATTATACAGAAGGTACCTAGTACAAACACACAGGTAAAGTTAGTTGTTCTTATTTTTATTATTAGTCATGTCATTAGAGATTCATAACTCTGGGTGCCTTCTTTTCCGGCCAGGTTGTGATAGGTTTTGCCTTTGAGTCTCCTTCTATTTCTTTTTTTTGTGGCAGGGAGCTGATAGATCTTTTTGATAGTGAATACTTTTATTTAAAACATGCTGATATCTGAATGCAATAGCAGAAAAGTCTTATGGTCTTAAAGGAAATGTTCCTAAGGTGACTTTGTAAATCTCCACTCTGATGAATTATATGTTTTTGTTATCTGTCATTGAATTATTAATGAGGGGCTGTGTCTCCAAGTTCCCAGAGAGAGAGAGATGATGATGATGATGGAGTGATCTGAATAACTTGGGGACATTTATGAGGTCAGTCCTGATTTCAGGAAATCCTTCTTTCCACTAAGCTGACAATGACTATATTTTCTGTTTGAAATTATTGTTCCTTGTACAGTTTCATTCATACAAAATTAATCAGCTGTCCTTCAGGTCTGTCTTGGGTTTTTGGCTTCAATTTAAGATTTATTTGAAGAAACAAATCTACCAGTAGAGACAATAAACAACTACAGAATACATGAATGTGTGTGCAAACGGTATGCACAAAGGTCCTGAGTGAAAAATGCTAGGGAACCGCTGTCTGATTCCTGAATTTTTTCTAGGCTTCTTGGCGAGAAGAAGCTACATAAATATCAAGGTATGCTAGAGGACACAGGCCTCCTCTGAAGGCATGGTAACACAAACTGTTCCCCCTGGAGTGCAGAAAAGTGTATCTCAGTGATCAGAGGAGAACCACCAGAGGGCTGGAGTTCATTTCCAGGACAGAGACAAATATTTTTTCTAAGTTATATCTTGCTAGAGCTCTAACTGCAACTGTATGCAAGAACCAACATATCAGAACAATCAGTACACAGATCTTTGGTTTGAGAAGCAGAAAGCAGAAGAGAACACAAATAGACACACAAGTTTTTCCACTTCTCTGAGCATTCATGAGTCCACACACATCCATGATGCCCCATTCCACTTCCTCTAGAAGACTAGAGGATACCTGCTGTCCATCCTGTTGATGCTGCCATAGATGCCACTTCTCCATCACATTTCCATCCCCTAGAGTCCTGCCCTGTCTTAAAAGATCCTGGCTTCTCTTGATAGAGAGGTCTCCCAAGGGGTTCCATTCCATGTTTTACATTTTGAAATTAAGGGATCAAGAGAGGTTAATGTAAGTAGTAGACTCTCTTACAACCTCCTCAGCTCATGCTGCAAACTGTACACCAGTGTGAAGTAATTTAGCTCTTTCCAGTCAAAATCCAAGCCAGTGTAGTTTCTCAATTCTGTGCATTTCTGAGCCTCAGTTCTCCCACCTGTGGAGAAGGGATCTTCCTGATTGTCAGGGTTGTGCTAAGAAACAAATGTTACATGGTTCTATTTTAACAAACACTCACTAAGCTGAATGAAGCCAAATCACAGGAGGAAAGTGGTGACTGGATAAGCAAAGCTTCGTCTGTTTTTGCAATCACTTCTCATCACAGGCATCATCACCCAAGGTCCACCTCCTGACAGAGCAGTGGGGAATTAGGACCCATAAACCTACTGTGAACTGTGCATTTGAGGGACTTAGGTTACTCATTTCTTATAAGAATTGAATGCCTGATTGTCTGAGGTGGAGCTGAGGCTGTGATGCTAGCACTGGAGAATATAATTATTATGCATGGCGAATATATTCTTTTTAAAGAGACTATGAACAAATTCTCCTTGCTTCAGTCCAGCAAACTTCTCTGGTGTCAAAATGTTGGAGGTCACTAACCCACATTGTAGAAAGTGACTATCATAAACCTGTCTCATTCCTTTGGTCAATATGATATGCAGCAGCATACACATGCTTCCTGACTCACAATGGCTAGACATAATGATTTTTCAAGACTGTGTAATTGACAAGTAGTACATCCTATTTTACAGTAATCCATACACAAACAAAAAATTTTACACATGGGCCTGTGCATGAATAAGTTTTGCTCCAAGATGAAGTGTTGATCCCTATGTAAAATTCAAGAGAAAATATGAGACTACTAACATATGGCCAAGCTGAACTATTTCAAATGAGGAAAGTACCTTAAATCAGAAAAATATAAATGCTCTTAAATTGAAGTATCTATAATAGTTACGTGTGTTATGTGCGTGCAAAATTTACAGAAAATAACATTTAATTTTGAAGTAGATATTGCTTTCAAATGAGTAATATTAAACTTTTTTAACATGGAAAGTTGTGGCAAAAACATCTCTAAGATCTTTTTAAATCTTAAGAACCTTATTCCTAATTAGTAGCAATTTAAAAAAATTGTTTCATCAGCTAAAATGATACTCTTTATGTGTTTTGTTTTTCATCTTTCTAAAATCCTGCAGTTTTCAGTGTTTCTAATGTCATTTACATGATAATGTCAATGGCAGAAATACAAGTAAAGCAGTGATTCAAAAATGTAACCAACAAAGTTACTATACAAAGCGCTATTGACAGTTTACAGAAAATCAAAATAAGAAAAGAATATCAAAATCAAGTTTTGCTGTAAATTTATCTAAAATGGAGTCATCATATTTCCTGGTATTTACTCATAGTTGTTCTGTCACTATGCAGTCCTTTAAAACAACATCAAATATTTTATCTTTCATTATTTTAGG
This sequence comes from Hydrochoerus hydrochaeris, assembly GCA_004027455.1. Classification (NCBI taxonomy): domain Eukaryota; kingdom Metazoa; phylum Chordata; class Mammalia; order Rodentia; family Hydrochaeridae; genus Hydrochoerus; species Hydrochoerus hydrochaeris. The sequence continues at coordinate 175,703 of PVLA01002249.1, read as the reverse complement.
AGACATATGAAGCAAATTAACATTTTCACAATTTAAAATAAGATATTGTTTCACATTAAAGTGTTTTGAATTCATAAATATTTTTAAAATTGTAATTAAATTATAATTTATATCAATTATGATATGGTATAATAATTTTTAAAAACCAAATATGAAAAAGTGAAAAAATAGCAAATTCATATTGAGATAATAGTCAAAGTTTTAATTTAAAAACAAAGTGAGCAATGTAGACTAATATAAAATAAAATATTTTTAAAAGTCTAATATAGAAAAACAACATTATGCTAGTAATTTGATAATCAGGCAAGGTAATAAAATAATAAAATTTAAAAGCAATTTCACAGAATAGTTTACAAAAAGAGAAATAAGATTTCTGATAATTTAAGCGCAAAAGAATGCGCTTCCAGTTTGCATTAAAAAAGAAAAACACACGATAATGGCATCAGAAAAATCACAGTTTAGATTTAAATTTTAATGCTGATTTATAAGAAAAAAATTTCACCTAGAAATAAGCCTAAATATGAGAAAAACTGTCTTTTGAAGCTGTATTTTAGATTTACAATTCTGTTTCGCATTTGTTAAAGGTTTGGGAATTCTTTATTTGCAAGATTACATCTATAAAAGGTTATTTGTGACATGAGGTATTTCATTTTTAGTATTCATATAAACCATCCAAAATGATTTTCTTTTCAGTTTTGGCTTTCTGTAATTAAATTCTTCCAGCTTTTCTTGAACATATTTGAATACTTTGATAAGTCTAAGATAAAAATTGATTGTAAACTTAGAATATACTCTATTCATAGAATGCCTACCAAAATTGTGCAGCAAAGATATAATGAAAAATTTCAACTTATGTTAAGATTAAAAGAAAGAATTTCCTGTGGAACTTAACTGAGGCATTTTAACCTAGTACAATAGTATTATTTTATGCATTTCTGACATGAATTTTTGTAAAACTTTTTATTATTTAGGAAGAAAGTCTCTAAGTAGATATGTCTGACTGATTTTATCACCTTTTAGCAGACTTAAATGACTGATGAGTCAGACTGTGATTGGTATGGCAAACTGGTGAACCCACAGGTATGGGAAGTTTGCAGCAATTTCTCTTGAGGGTCAGCAGTGGTAAGTAAGATCCAGCAAACTGGAATTAACCTGGACTTTCCCTGCCTCTCTGTCTCTGCCTGTCTGAGAGAGAGAGAGAGAGAGAGAGAGAGAGAGAGAGAGACGCATACATATCAGTATTATAGGAAGGTTTTTGGTTTTGGTTTTATAAAACAAATTATTTTATTAACATTTTTCTTTAATGTTTTTATGGAAATTTCCAAATACAGGCAAAATAAAATTACTCTGAGCTGCCCAGTAGACAACTTCAACAATTACCAATGTTTTGCCTATTTTCTTTTACCTACTACTACAGAACACTTTAAAATTTTCAAAATAAAACAAAGACAAAAACAAACCCTACTATACAAGGCAATTCTGCCAGCACTTCATAGTGTTGTCTGCAATGAAAATATTTTCTTAGTAAACTAACCACAGTGAGCTATCAAAATCAAAAACCTGAGAACGACACACTCCTCAGGGAGAGTTACAATGGGTGTGTGTGTGTGTGTCTCTGTGTGTGTGTTTGTGTGCACGCGTGCATGTGTGTGTCTGTGTGTGTGCGTGTGAGTATTCCATGCCATTTGATCACCTGTGCAGCTTTGTATAAGCACACCAAGAAACAGAGGTATTTGACTGTCCCTCGTAGGAGGTCTTTACAACCTCGTACCTCTGTTTCCCCTAGGTCTTGAATCCTGAGTAGCCATTAATCTGTTCTTTATCTCTGTAATTGTATTTCCAAATTTTACATAAGTGGAGTCACATACAGTGCAATCATTCAGATCAGCTCTCTTCACTCAGTCTAACTCCTTCAAGATCCCATGTGAGTTCTGGTCATTTCCATCTTCTGTTCCTTCTCAGAGAGAGTCCTAGTTCCCGGTGGGGATGCACAGTGCTTTTTCTCAGCATTCATCACAGAAGGCCCCTGGGGTGGTGCAGCTTCTGTCTTCTGCATGAAGAACTATTGAAACTATCCATTTACAGGTGTGTGTGGGCACCTTAAATCCCCGTCTCTCCTTGAAGAACGCCCAGGAGTGGACTTGGTGAGTCATGTGCTAAGCTTGTGTTTAGCTTTGAAAGAAACCACCAAACTGTCCTCCAGAAAAGCAGTGACATTGTGTGTCCCCAGCACCGATGTGTGAGTGATTCTCTTTCTCTGCACTCTCACCAGCATTTAGAGCTATCGTTGCTGTTTTTGCTGTAGCCACTCCAACGTGTGTGTGGTAGCGTAGCATTTGGCTTTAATGTTTACCCCTTTTGTGAACGGAAAAACATTTTTAATTGTAATGACTCCAACCAATTCACTTGTGATTTAATTTTTAACTAGCCTTTTTATAATAGTGTTTAAATATATCAGTCACAGTTATATTTGGGACAGTTAGTTTTCACACAGTTAAAAGGAACTTTAGGTAATTATTTTGTATATTTCTGTTTGCTAATGTTTCAAAAATAATATGACGCTTAAAGTCACATATGAATCTAGAGAAGACATTTAAGGCAATGTTTATAGGGTGCTCTTTTATGTAGAAAAGTCATTCTAAAATTGCTTTTGAAAGTTCACTGTTCAAAAGGGATATAATACACTTAGCATCTGAGAATCTAAGGAAATAGCATGTGGCTGAGACCTGCAATGTCATTTGTGTAGCTTCACGTGGACAAAGCTCACGTGGCAGAGGCTGAGGAGCTCTCCCTGGCTGTCTTCTGTCTTCTGGGGCCATGTACCCATCCTGTAGTGCAGCATGGTGCTGGATGAATGTCACACTGATTGCAGTGTGAGGGGCTTGGAGTGTCAAAGTGGGACTAGGAAGAGCTGGGCAGGAGACATCCTGATGCTTCAGCTGGGAAAGGGAGGTAGCTGACCTAGATCACGGACAATGGGAGAATAAAGAACGAAGGGAACAAAAATGGAACAGGACAATTTGCAAAGGGTATTTTTGGGAGCAAAGAGACAAAGCAATTAAAGTGACTCAGGAGTGTCAAGCAAGAAGCCTGCTAAAATACAATAATGCTCCAAAATGAAAAAAAAAAATCCAGGAAGTTAATGCAGAGCAAAAGCTGGAAAAGAGAAATTTTATTTTCAGTCCCTGGTGATAATCATGGAATATATGGAGGTCAAAGCATCAGTCTGGTCTTGGAGATTAGAAGAGATACTGAAGCCAGAAATGTGGGCAAAAGAGAGTTTAATAATATAGATCATTCCCACACAGGATTCTTGGTTCCTCAAGAACTGAGGGTGTTGCCGCGGTAGCCTATGAGGTAGGTTTTCTTAAAATTCCAAATGTACCAACAATGAAATAGACTCAAGTGAAGGCTGAGTGCCCGGAGTTCTGACCCGTGTCCCCTGAAAACATTCCTGGGCATTGCAGTTCACCTGCCGAGTTTAGCATTACTAATGTTCTTCAAAGTATTTGTCCTGCTGGAGGCAAGATTTGGGAGACGATAGTGGAAGCCTGATGTCGATAACTAATGGGACTTTAAAGAGGACCTTGGTGATGACGGCAATGACATGCTTTCTAGCATTTGTCCCCTTGCCCCTGGATGGCCAGTCCCATTGCACTATTCCAATTAGTGTCCTAAATAGGAGAAATCCGAGTCGCTGCTGACAGGAGAGATGAGAATGGAAGAGGAGGGTTGAGTGAGAAGAGAAAGCTTAACATGCATATTCAGAGGAGAGGTGGAAGGAAGGAACTGAATGAGATAAAAGGAGAAAACATCTTCTTTTGGCAGGTGTTGTAGGGAGAGCAGAACATACCCAGGGCCAGAGGCTGCAACTGGACTGCAACTGGTGAGCCTGCGGGATGAGATTGAGATCCCTGTTTATGACCTGGGATACAGGAGAGCCAGCTGCAGTGCAGTGAAGGGCAGGAGGAAGAGGAGGAAACCAAGCATCAAGTGCCACCCCCTGTAGCCCTGAAAGAATTTCCAATGCAAGAGGACAGTGCAGGCTCCACCTGAGAGGCGCAAGTCTTCTCCAGGGTGCGGGGTGAGCTCCCCGGCATAGGTGGCCTGCGCTGGACTAAAATGAGGGAGCAAAAAGATCCAGGCTTTGCAGAAGAAACCTATGTATTGCCAACCTCATTAGCACTGCTAATCGTTATAAACAGATAATTTGCAAGGAGATGAAAGAATCCAAATTCATGTTGCCAATACTAAATATTTAACTAATGAAAAATATAGGTTCTGCATTGGCTGTGAAAATCTCAAATGATGAGTTAAATTTCAAAAATTTTGTGTCCCAGAGACTAGGTTTCAGTTTCTGATTTGCCAGATGGGATGAGTCACAGTATAGCAAATACCACTAGATTTCAAATTATTTTGCCTTCCACCAAGGCTGACGACCTTCAGAAACCATGCCCTGTAGATGAAAGGAAAACTCAGAGGGAGGCAGTTAGAACCCAGCCACTGTGCCCCGCCGTGCCCTGGACAGGAGTCTGGTCAGACGTAGCCAGACGAAGGCGGCTGCACTGCCTGGCAGCGGGCAGAAGCTGGGATGATGCTGCCCAGCCTGGCTGTGGATGCAGGATGCGGAGGTAAAGGCCACAGTTGAGCTTTCTGTAACAGCATGTGGTCCGGGGAGAGTAGCCCAGTGGCTGCAAACCCCTTGGATTCTCCCGCTGCCCTCTCAGGCTCCCTGTTTCTTCTGGAAGTACACTGGCCAGCTTAGAGATCTACAAAGCTGTAGATAACACGTTCTGTTCCAGTCCCTTGGATGAGGGTCACCCTCCTCCTAACAAACAGAAGTTACTACGTCATGAGTGAGCACGGTAAAGAGCTAGGGACACAGTTCATGAAGTTACAGGTGCACTGGAGAAAGGGGTGCCCAGGGAAGCTCGTCTGAATCCGCTCGCTGGGAGCACTGGCATTTTCATTTTCCCCCAGCAGTTTTATTCACTTGCCTTGTCCCTCCTTGTGAATCATCTTTGGTGCCCGTTAATAACAGGTCACCCTTTCCCAGGGAAAACTGTGTCTGTTGACTTGACTTTGTCTCCCGCATTGGTGACCTCTTCCTTTCCTTTACCTCTCGGGGTTCAGTAAGTCACACCTCCTCGCCCCAGCCAATTTTCCCCATCTCTGTCTTTCCTCTTCCTAAATTCCGTTCATGACTCCGCTAGCCAATGACAGCATTAAAGGTCAGACTCACTCTGCCAGGCACACCAGTGATTGTCTTCTAATTTGGGTACACAGACCCCTGAATCTGGACATATTTGACATGGCAACTCACCCCATCTGCTTGGTTTCTGCTTTAATGGGTCCCTTGACTCCCCACTCTTCCCTTCTAGCCTCCCTGCCTCCTCTACCTCCGGTCGGTCTTTGCCTGTCTCTGTGTCCCTCCCAGCACGCATCTGTCCATAGGTTGTGCTCCTCTGACCTCCCTGCTGCCTCTTCTTCCTCTTGCCTTTAGTCCTGTCATTTCCCGGTGCTCACCATGCATCTTGGTGCCCTCTGGGTCTCAGTGGTCCTGGAGAAGTGTCCTTGGGGCTGGCCGTGTTTACCCACCTGTCTGATGTTTCTTAAACTGGAAGGATTTTATGCTTCTCTTGCAAACTGAAAATCTGGAAATGCTGGGCTGTGTTTCTATTGCGTAGCTCCCTTCTTGGGGGACCCTAGACCCCACCTCCCCAAGGGCCATCACTGGACCCCACCCCCTGCCTGCTGCTGTGGCTGATATATGGTTGTTTGCTGAGCTAAACCTTTGTCGTGGGAGGAGGGGTCAGTGTGTGACTCACAGTGTATCAGGTCTGGCAGTGAAATTTTTATTAGATTAAAGTGAAATAGAAATGTTCTAATAATCCATTTTTAGTCATACAGAGCAACATAATGTTTCATCTCTGCAATTAAACCTATACTGAAATGTTTATAAAGAATCCTAAGCAATATCAAAGGTCACAAATTCCATATTTGACCATAGCTTCTGCCTTTAAAAAAGACTTTAGCTTTAGAATGAATTTAGAACCACAGAAAACTAGTGGACAGGACAGACAGATGCCCTGTACACCAAGACCCCCGACACACACAGCCTCCCCACTCTGGACAACCTCACAGGAGCGGTAACGTTGTGACAGTAGAGGGATGCACACTGATGCATTCTTGTCCCCCAAAACCATTAGGGTTGGCTTTTTGTGCTGTTCATTCCCTGGGGTTTTAAGAAATGTGCATTAGTGTGGCTCCACCATCATAGTGTTATTCCCCACAGTTTCACCGGGCTGCAATCCCAGGTGCTCAGCCTTCCCTCCCTCCCTCCCTACCCCTATCATCCCTGGTCCACTTCCTGCTTCTGTTTCTTACCATTTCTACAGTGTCATGTAGTTAGAACCCTGTAGCACGTAGCCATTTACATTAACCTTTTCACATAGTGATTTGGCTTTAACCTTCTTTTGTATCTTTTCATGATTTGATGGTCCATTTATTTAGCACCAAAATATATTCCATAGTCTGAATATGCCACAGTTCCTTTATCTGTTGAGCTACTAAACTGAACTTTGGTTCTGTTGAGGTTCTGACAATTGAATACAGCTGTGGTAACATTTGTTGGTAGGTTTTTGCATGAATATATTTTTTCAGCCCATTTGAGTAAATACCAAAGAGCACAATTGCTGGGTTAAACGACCTTATTTTTCAGAGTTTTCTTTCTTCTTGATCACAAGTTTTCCAAAATGCCAAGAGATGCGAGGAGAGCTAAAGAGCTCTTCAAATTGCAGACAGTGATGGATCCATCTCATCAGGTAGAAGATAGTCTGGGGTGGAGATTTGTTTGCCAAGCGCCTTCTCTCACCTGACAGTGTTGTTTGATCAGAGCTTGAACACAGTGTTTTCTGCCGGAAAGCAAATCACAGAGGTGAAGCCCAGGTCTGTGTGTCCGTGACACTTATCATTAATTTTGCAAAATTTATATCTTTTTTGAATACTCTCTTTTCTGACAAAATAAACAGTCATTACATGAGACCAGAAAGAATCAGAAAAGTCAGTCTCACCACATCGAAATGAAACTCTTCTATTTGGCTTACTTATGTCTGGTAAAATATTTAAAAATTCTAAACAATAGCTTTTTTGTATTGTATATCTTACTACTTGGTGTATGAATGAGGAAATTTTTTTCTATGATTTTTGATTTCACAAGGAACTTATTTTCAGTGACTATGGATAGTGTCTTGTTACTTTTTTGAGTTGTCTTGACAGTCTGAGATTTCTTACTGGTTTGATTTCATAAAAACTCACAGAAAATTTATCATAGAATTGATTCTAGGAAGTTTTTATCTAATGGCACATGATAAACCCAATCTCATGCTGCTATTTACAAAAATGATGTTTAAAATCTATATAAAGCCCCAGGAAAGAGAAACATCTCATTAAAAGTCGAGTTTTGATAGTGTGAGTGTCTACTTATCTTTCTCAATTAAAAAAAAAAAAACAGATGTGACACATTTACCCATCATCCCTGAGAAACTGTGTACACTGCTGTCTTTATTTAACTTGAAGTTGAAACTGATTAAATTTACAAGGGAAGCTCACCTGTGGAACCAGTCTGATGTTTACATACAACCTTTGGAAACTGCTGCTTTCCTTACTTAACTTTTCCACTGAAGTTGAATGAATGCTGTGTTGATGTCTGAGGGTTCACATTCCCACAAGGGGAGCCGTGATTGAAGTAGGACCCCTCACCAGGCAAGGACACATTAGAGATGCCCACAGAAGATTAGTGTGGGGTGCCCCCTTCAGGACTCTCCCTCTGCTCCCTCTGTTTCACTGGTGGGAACCCCAAGGCCACTCCGGGAGGGGAGTCACTCAGGCCATCCCTGTGCCCACTGAGGACCCAACAGGAACAGCATTCTCACTGAAACTGCACACAGAATCAAGAGACCTTTAAAAACTTCAGCTGGGGTTTTCAGACCTATCAACAACCTGGATCCAATTCCTGAGAGAACAGGATGGGTGATTTTACATCTATGATCTCTGCGCTCAGGTCGGGGAGTGGGGGCCAGGGAGGAGAGGAAAAGGAGGTGACTGTCCCTCCCTCTGCACCAGGGCTCCTGGGAATGCAGCCTTGGCATTCAGATTCCTCGCACTTCATCCGCTTATGGGCTAACTACATCTCCTCGGGCTGAGAGAAATTAAAAGCCTGTGCATTCTGCTTTGAAGTCACTGTGACTGCCTTCTTGTTGCAGGCTAAATGGCCAATTACAAGTAACAACCAAGGAAGGCAGAAATCTGAGCTGGTTTCTCAAGTGAATATTTTACCGTTTGTTTTGGTCAAGGAAGCCTCACAAGTAGTCTCTTTCCACACTTCCTTCCATGGTTTCATTTATTGATTTTTTTTCTTTGTTTGGTAACCTCTGTTCCCATTTACTTCTCCTGTGTGCAACTGTAAACAGTGGTGCTTCTGGAAAGACACTCGCAAATGTAAACACAGCTGTTGTTTCCACCTCTTACTTATTTCTGTGTTGTGTGTCTTTGCAGGCCGTTCGTTCACAGCATGGTATGTAACTGACAATCTCCACCGCGCTGTCAGGGTTCGCCTCACTCATGCTCTGTACCCTGCTTCCTGTGCAGCTCTCAGAAACCAGAAGAGGGCGGGAAAAACACCGCAGAGGGACATACTCTGCATCTGTTTATTTATTTGCTGTATCTCAAAACATCTACTTAATACTGACTTCCTCTGGGACACAATATTAGGAAAACAAATGAAAAGTGTTTCCTATGCATGAAAAACAACTCAGGTTTAGGTGGTCAGACCGGACAAATATGTGACTAGCTGGCGCATGTGACTGAAAGAGCACTGTGGAGCCACCATGCTGGAGTCCAAGGGCACTTTTCTGGCTGGAGGGGACCCGGTATAGATTCCGGCTGGGGTAAAGCTGGAGTTGAGTCTTCACAGAGCAAGAGTGACCAAAGGAGCTGTGTGTAGCCTCGAAGCGGGGAGAGTTGGGAAGAGCCAGGACAGAGGCAGGCACCCCTCCTGTGCAGGAACTGCATCCTGGGTAAAGTCAGGCCAGGCTTGTTCCATGAGGCAGGATGGGAGAGGGTGGGCGGGTAGGTAGGTTGGAGCAAGCCCTGATGGTCGAGAAGCCAGACAGGAAGACATCCAACGCTTGAAAATTTCACTGAACCTTAACATAGCTCAGAGGCTAATAAAGAAAAATCATTTGGATGTACTCATTCCCCAAAATTTAAATGAAAAAGTTCTGAGAAGCACATGAACCATACACAGAGAAAATAAAAGGAAGCCCGGAGGAAGCACCGACTGTTGGTGTATGAAAAAGCCCGTATCTCAGTGTGCAAAGAGAAACAATTTCCAATGTGCTGCTAACCTCATAAATCATTATTGTTGGTGATGACATTCAGAGCGGGTTCCGATTTACAGAAACCTTCAGCAGGTACCGCTTCCCGCACCCCAGACTTGCAGCTTCTCGTGAGCCTCATATTAGCAGAATAGCTGGTCATAACTGATGGCTCTGATGTTGGCACTGAGCTTCGAGATACAATGACCCAAGCACAGTCCAGGAAAGAAAAAAATCATAATGCGGACTTCAGTAAAATTAGAACCTTCTGCTCTATGAGACAGTGCTAAAAATTTTTTAAATTAGCTTTGGATTGAGAAAATATCTGCAAAGCACATACCTGATTTTAAAAACCCCTGTGTCCACAATATACAGAAAGTTCATAAAATTCAACAATATGAAAACAAAACACACAACCCAATTAAACTATGGCCTGCTAAACTGTCAGAGAGGACACACAGAGGAACAAGAAGCATGAGTGACTTTTAAGGTTCATCTTTTCACATTCTAGAGCTCATAGATTATGAATTGATGAAACATTTTTAAATAAAATGCAGGAATAGATATAGAAAATCACTTTGTCAGTGTGTAACAAGAAGAGGGTTTTCAGCATAAGCATAAAGGAAGATGTTATCAGGCAAAAGATGCATAGACCAAAAAAAAAAAAAAAAAAAAATTTAGGACTGGGGATTTACCTCAGCAGCGTAAATGCCTGCCTAGAAAGCGCGAGGTCATGAGTTTGATCCCTGGTACAAAAAAAAAATGCATAGAATAGATGCCTAAAACTTTTTATTAAGACCAAAATACTGTTGTAATAATCTGTCTTTATGGTACACTGTACTTTTTTTTTTTAACTGAGTGGGTTCAACTAACATCGACATTCTGTGGTAGCAATATAGAAAATCCATGGAGGTCCTGTAAGCAGATACATAAAGGGAGAGAGATGGGTAATAGATACAGATGGAGATGATAGAGATTTTTTTTCCCTGCTGAAGCCAAAGTCAGTGTAAGTCCCTTGTGTGCAAAGAAAATCCTTCCTGAGCCAGTTTGCTGCCTTTCTGACATCCTTTCAGTGCATGTGAACCAGAATCTTGTATTCTGGAACCAAACCAAATGCTTAATTAAAAAGTGAAATGAATATTCCTTTATATCTCATTTCTTTCATCTCAACCCCAGAGAGGCAAGACCGGGAGGGTGACAAGATGGTAAATTAAAAAGCAAGAACTGCAGACATCTCTGGGGATTCACAAGCCCCTACCCTTCTCCCCGGAGCCCAGCCCTGTCTCTCCGCCAGCGCTTTCAGGTCCCTGCAGAGAGCACAGCCCAGCGCTCGGCGGCGGGGCTATTGGCTCTTTATGTAACATCCAATTATTTTCCTAATTTAACACACATCTCCAGCATCCTGAGACACGGCACCTTCTGCTAATGGAACAACAAACGCCCAGGGTATTGCTGGGGAGGTGAACTCGGGCATAAGATGCTTGTTTTTTTCTCTGAGTCTTTTGTTCCATAAAAGAAGCTTCTGGGTGTCCAGTTCAATTTCTGCTGGAGGTACACAGAATGCAGTGGTTGAGCAAAGCACTGATCTGTTTTGCACCTAACAAATCAAACTTCAAATTATGACAAGAGCTATTTCTTTTTATCAAGTGGCACAAATTATAGGCTTAAAACTTTCAGATACTATACAGGTGGAAGGTGTGATGTGTACTGAGCTAGATGCTGAGGATGGAAAGTGACCACGGTTGGTAACAGCAGGTTCACGTCTCTCTCAGTGACTAGTATACACACTTGTATTTGTTAAATGGAACATGGGCGTGTTCTCAGTGCATCTCAGCTGCCCATGCAAAACATCTCGGATGGGGAATTTATAGACAGGTAGGACTGTGGGCCTGGATACTGGGAAGTCGGAGGTCACTGCGCTAACACACTGTGTGTCTGACAGGGGTCAGTCCTTCACAGATTGCATCTTCTAGCTGTGTCCTCCAGTGGCAAAAAGGTGTGCAAGCATCCTCTGGCCTCTTATTTTTTTTGTATTTCTTTGATTTTTTTTAAAAAAATAAGGGCACTAAAGCCATTTGAGGATTCTACTAGGGGCCTAATCTTCCAAAGGACCCGGCACCATGTGTTTACACTGGAGAGTAGATTTCAACATAGGAAGCTTAGAAGGACACACATATTTAGACCACAGCCAGGATCAAGGTCAGGAATGTGACATCCTGGTGAGGTAAAGTACTAAGGACGAGAATGGTGGTGGCAGAAGCTGAGGTGGAAGAAATAATAGTTCCAGTCAGCTGTGGGATTCAGGAATAACAAATCTCAAGCAATGATCACCAAGGCTCCCAGAATTCTAATCAAGTGCAAGTGGATAGAAAGATTTCCTGTGTCCAGCTGGGCCTCACATTGGCCCTCCGTCTTGTCCTTGAGTACCCAGGAAGGAAGTTGTATAAATTCTCCAGATTCCTAGTTGTTACCTTCTCCACTTCAGGTAGATGCAGAAGTTGATCTAGGCTGTCTGCTATTTCACGGGCCCATCATTTGAAATGAGATATGAAAACAGTACAGAGTTCATCCAGAAAAAGGCTTTGGTTTATGGGAAATCTGCTTATCTAACAAGGTTTGGAGAGGGGACTTTTTGTAAAGTACCACTTTTATTTCGGTCTCAGGGAGTTTTGTTTTTTTTTTTTTTTTTTCAGTTTTAACCCTCCATGTCCATTTTGTGTTGACCTCATGGGATAACCCTACATAGTGACCACTCACAGACTTGATTGACCTTTTCCTACACCAAAACTTCTCTCAGCATCTTTGACCACTTCACCTTCCTTACCATTCCTTCCCCCTACTGCTTCAACAGATTCTTTGAACATACACATAAAGCACACATGGAGCCACGCATGTCCTCGGCAATTTGGATTTTCAAATCAAGTTCCTCCATTTCAAGCTGGCACAGGTGTAAATGAAGTCTGGTGACACTTCTGACACATGCAGAAGTGACCCATATAAAATTGAAATCTGTACAGTTTTGGCACTTGACGTAGGTTTAAAATATTTCTGTATTTCTCTAAAGGACTCTGAGTACTCTACATTCCTACATTTCTATTTAAAATATAATAAAACTTCCACAATCTTCCTACAAAGGGATAGCGGTTCACCGGACCTCGCTTCCTGGTCCTGAGGGTTCCCACCAATCCATTTCTGCTCCATCGTGCAAACTTCATCCCTAGCTTCTGATTCTTCTGGCACAATTTTTACTGATTAATGAAAATGAATTACAAATTAAGAAATGAGGATTAGTAATGTTGTATTTAGCAGGGGAAATCATTCTCTGAGAAGCAAGGGAAAACACTGAAAAGTCATGCAGCAGTTACGTGATTTAGCGGTCAACACTGTAGGACAGTCACGGGGAGAAGGAGCAGAAGGGAAAGGCCAGAGCCCTGCCTGCCGCCCTGTCTCAAGCCACAGACTGCATTTGGCGACGCAGACAGGATACAAAGCGCCGGTGCGCTTCCCAGTTCAAAGGAGGAAAGCACCAAACACTGTGGTGAACTGTAGTGAGCCCTTTCTCCCTTTCATTAATTCAACAGTATTAGACCATTTCCTCATGATTATCCACAGGGAAATGGAGGCCGCTATGTCAAAAGTCTGGCTCCGTTCAACAGATATCTACAGATCGAGACGGACACACAGCCATGCTGCTACCCTCACAAACACTAACAGCTGGAGAAGTAACAGGCTGCCCCGCTGTGCCTCAGCGCAAGGTAAAATAAGCAGCACTGTGGATTTGCTGCCCGGGAGCCTCTGGCTGCACCTTACCCCCTGTCCTGTTGTCTTTGGTTGGTCTAGTTAGTGCGGTGGCTGAGCCTTCTCCTCTTTAAAATTAGTCATTACAAGAAAGATGCATCGCTTTTGCCTCCGTCCCCGTGTCCAGCCTCCTCCGTCCCTTGAGACGCAGCATCTCTGGCCCAGCACCCGGGTCTCCAGGGCCGGGACACAGTATGTTCCTGAACCCCAGGTGATCCAGACAATGCATCTCAAGCAAACCAGTTAATGGCACCCACTCTGTCACTTCAGCTGTGGGAAACACTCAGAATAAATAAAAAATGAGTATTTGTTTGCAGTATGTAATGGTATGTGACATGCAATATTTGTAAGAGTGAGGAGGGAGAGGAGAGAAAGGGGGTACCGAAGGAATTCGGATGTGGGGAGCCCCTTCACCAGTTCCACACATGGAATGAGAACCGTATGCGTTACTGACGTGCACCAAAAAAAGGAAGAGGGAGAGAGAATGCAGAGAAAAAAAGAAATTAGGATACATTATATATGTGTACGATTCCTCACCAGGAACTGAAACATTATCGTATAATATAATCATGTACTGATGAAAGATCAATGAAACAAAAGAAAGAAAAATATACAAACAAAATGAAGTAAAAAGTAAATTGATTCTTGTTTTCAGCATGCATATCATAAATATACATATAAATATATATATGAGAGAGGGGTATGGCTGCAGATATGTAGATACACATACAGATATAGATGGAGATATACCTGTAGACATGGGTGTGGGCGTGGATGTAGAGGTAGATACAACAGAGGGAAGTTTGACCCCCAGGACTTGCCATTGTTACGTGAGTGCCCTACCCCAAGCCACACCCTCCTCTCCTGATCTGATACACTTTTAAAACTGCAGGTTTTAAGCACTTAGGGTTTCTGGTGAGCAACTGAGCTTATGGGATTATAAAGATGAAATAAAATGTACTTAATTATAAAAATTGATAACTTTAAAACACTTTGGAAACAAAGGAGATATAAAGTCTGAAGAGTGAAGGAGGTGAGTATTTGAAAGCTGTATTTGTAAAGTATTGAGTGTAAAGATTCTAACACAAGCTCTACTAGCCACTGAAATGAATCTATCTTGTGTCTTAAGTAAATACACAACGATGTATTTACTTGAAATACAACGATGAGTAGACTTGAAAATATATAAAGGTTTCCATGTCTTGCTGAACTTTAAGTTTTCACAGCGAAAATTTTACCATAAAATATGTATCTTGATTTCAGAGGTTTTACTTCCCGAGAGATACCTAGTTTTTCTCTAAAATATAGTTTAAAAACTTTGTGTTTAAAAATCATGGTCATGAGAAAAGTGTTATAAATTCTTCCTAATCAGCAAGATACTCTGTTTTAGACTAGAATCTTGTTTTCTACCTGAGCTCCTAGAAATTCTTTGGCCCTACCCTTTGATCGAGAGGTAAAGGGTGGTGTTATTCATATACCTTTCTTCCCCGTGACACAATGAGCATATATATTTAAAATTTATAAAGCAAGACTCATGATTTCTTTATGTTCAAATACAATATCAGAATAAGATAAAATGCCTACCACGTGGATGTGAAGTATATTTTTTTAATCGAGCCAAATATATGGCACACCTCTAAGAATCTATATATAAATCAATATTTGGGGCTTCACTGAATTTCAAAATTATTATAAAAAATAAAACAAATTCTTCTTAAAAAAAAAAGCCTAGAATCATTATTAACTTGGAGGATCTAATGGTCATGAATTCAATTTCTGCCATTTTTACATATGGTTATTCCTGAACTATCTCTTGTGCCTTGTTTATAATTATAGTTGATACACCATAACTGCACATATCTATGGGGGTGCAGTGTGTGGTGTTTTGATGGATGCAGCTGTGAATTCTGATACATTTGAGTGCTTAGCACATCCATACTCTCAAACCATCTTTGCTTCTGAAGAGAACATTCAACATCTCTCCCGGGGAATTCGTAACACATTGCATGTCGTCTGTAAGTGGCCGCCATTCTGGGTAGCAGCTCCTGGCACTTATTACCTGCGACTCCCTCACCTCCAACGGCTGCCCGAGGTGTCTCCCGGCCGTTCCCACCCTCTGGTAATCACTCTTCTACTCCAGACTCCTACAAGATTAACAAAGGACCAAGAGCACATAGCATTTGTCTTTCTGTTTTGGGGCAACTTCACTCAGTGTCATGCATGTGGGGATTACCATGTTGCCCCAGATCACAGGACCTCAATGGCTGCTGAATCGTATTCCATGGAGAATGTTTAGCTTCTGACTACTGATCAGCCCTGAGACCGATCCCGTATGTCAGCAGCTGTGGCTGGCGCTTTGGTGAAAACAGCAGGGCAGATGAGTCTCTGACACACTGGTTTCATTTCCTGTGTTTTCGTATCCAGGAGCAGAAATGCTGAGTCACATGTTCCTTTTATTTTCAGCTTCTTCTGGAAAATTTCACATTGTTTTGCAAAAAGGGTCATACGAATTTCTACTGCTACAGCAGCAGCTCCAGGGGTTCCCCTTTCCCTGCATCCTTGCTAGTGTTTGCTATACCTGATCTTTTTGTTAAAAACAGTTCTAACTGTGGTGAGAAGATGCCTCATGGGCTTTTGAGCTTCATTTCCATGACAATCAGTGACACTGAGCATTTTTAATGGACCCATGGAGCATTTGTATGCCCTTTTGTGAGAAATGCGTTTTCCATAAATTTCTTTATTGATTTGACAATTTAGGTAGTGCAGAAAAAACCTCACCATTTTAGTGCTTCAGTTCAACTATAGTAAATATTTCATGGGTAAAAGGAAAATGAAACTCTTTTCTCTCAGGCAGAATATCAGCCCCTTTCTGTGATCCCAGTAATGGGCATGAGGGGACTCAAATGCAGGGGCCACACAGGTTTGTGCACAGGTCATGGGTCAGTCAGAATCCATTACCAATGGAAACCGATGTGGACTGGACTAAAACTCCACTCCTACAATGCTGCCTTTCAGAAATACTCACACATGTGCATAAAAAATTTACTGATTTATTACTTGTAAAACTGAGAAAGAGAAGAAAATACAAATGCCCCTTAATGGTCAATGAGCAAATAAATTATATCACACAAACACACACCCACCTATACACACACACGCACACACACACACACAGTGTGAAAATGATTCTGATCTGAGCGTGGCTTGGTAGTACACACCTGTAATTCCACCACTCTGAGACACTGAGGCAGAAGGATCTTGGGTTCTAGTCCAACCTGAATAACTTAATAAGAACCTAAAAATAAGTAAATAGATAAAAATAAAGGACTGGGGAAGTAGCAAATTCCCTGGTTCAGTTCTCAGTAACACACACACACACACACACACAACTTATGATTCCGTACAAACTAATATAGAGGGATGTACAAGAAGTGATTGTGAGAAAATGATTTTATAATACTTATAAATAACTGTATATAAGTATATATGCTTATTTACACGTGAGGGATATGTCATTAATAACATTCATAATTAACCTGATGGACAACAGTTACTATATATTTTGCTATGTTGTCTTATCTAAGATTTTGAAATGAATACATATTGCTTATATAACTAGAAGCTAAACATAGTACTGAACAGTTTCTAAAACAAGTAGGAAAATAAATTCTCAGAACTGAAAAACTTTTCTCCAAGAGCTCCATGAAGCGTGAGCGGTGATGGTATTGTGAGATTAAGTCACTTTTATCCCAGTCCAGGTTTTAAATGTTGCCCATTCTCCTGGAGAGGAGGGAATAGGAACCCCCAGGCCACTAGGTTTTGGTCTCATGGTGCATGGTGCACGTGTGTATGCATCACATAGTCACGTGGTCAAGTGTCTGTTACTATAGCTCTAAAGTGTCACTCTAAAGTTTAACTGTCCAAACGGCAGTTAAAAAAACTCAAGTTTGTGGACTCGTGTCTTTTTCAAAGACATCATTCAGAACTGAGCAAGGTACCTTAGATATGCTTCCAAAACAACACAGAAAGATTCACATTGTGATCTGGAACTACACTTTTATGATTTTTGTTGGTATTTTAGCAGCTCCCTCACCATGCTCTTGGAGTTGGCTGCACTTCTGTGAATTTTGCTCACGAGCTGCTGCCTAGTCTAATCTTTTCCCATACTGGTACCTATTTGCTTTACTGCAACCAGCAATTAACAAAATGTGTTAAATTATTTAAGAGAGAAGTGAAACAAGGTCTTCAAGTCTCTTCAGAAATTCAGAAAGAGTAAGAGAGAGAGTGCTCATTTGACGTACGGTTAAATTACTGGTGCATGTAGGTAATGGATGGTAGGCGTTTATTGTGCTGTTCAGTCAACTTCTGTGTAGGTGGAAGCTTTTCCCTAATAAACAGTAGGAACATGATATTTAGTGGGAATGGAAAGCATTCTCTAACTCTACCCACTTTTAAAGACAGGTCTTGACATGAAAGCACTTTCATTAATATAAGGGAACTTGGAAATAAAACAAATGTTTGTGTTCCTTCACTACAGCTTGGTAGGCAAATATTGGTTTATATTCTCTCTTTTGTAGGGTCCCTAATATTAGAGCACTGCTTTATGTAATTTTATCACCTTTCTCTGAAACACAAATTAGGGCAATTTATCTGATAAAGGACATGTCGGAATGAAAGGGAAAAACTGTACAAGAGAAAGTGTTCTTTCTTAAACTTTGTTCTTTTGAAATTGCCTAGCACTACATATGCTTCATAGCTTTGTAGTTATGTTCTTAACCCCTGTAACCATGGGAGCATAACCAAATATGCAGGATGCCTGATTGTGCCATTGTACCCAGCTTCAAACGCTGATGGTCATTAATCTACCCTTCTCACTGATGATCTCACCCTTCCGGTTTATCAGAAAAACTGCCAGGCTGTTCTGTCTTGCTTTTGAACCTCCTGCTTATGTATCATGTAAAAGCCCTAGGCCACCAGAGATGGCGCCTGATACTCTGGGAGTGATCCCCATCAGTGCCAGTCCACATAAATAAACCTGCCTCCAAATCCTGGGTATTGTTGCAGTGTTTCTGTTGCCATTGCAGGAAGAATCCTTGAACCTGCAACCCTTCAGAAAAATGGTAGCTCTCACTGCAGACCAGGAGAGCCCTACAGTTTGAGAGAAGATTATGAGAACTGGGAAAGACAGGCCAGAGATGAGTCGCTGGCCCTGGAAGTTCACTGCCAGATATCAGAGCCACACTTGTTTAGCATTTTGTTCTCATGCTTAAGGGGTTCAATCCAATGAACCCCCTGATGCCCTCAAGTGCTTGACCATGATTTCTTTGGCGATTTCTTAGGGTGGTCAAATTTTACTCTTCAAGTCAGTGATATAAAGATGCTTTTGAAGAGCAGAGGAATGAAGAAATGAAAATACTCATACTAATAATGTAATTTTATTTCAGATACTGCTATGGAACTTCTCAAGGGTACTATTTTTCTCTTTCAGTTGAATGAAATGCACATGATTGAATCAAAAAGTAATGGTGCTTGAGGACTTGCTTTTCTCCCTAGGAGAAATTCAGAGTTCTGCTAAAATGACCATAGAGGAACACGGAACACAGAGAAACACACCCTGGAACCTTCACCCAGTGTCACAATGCAGATCCTTCCAGTTTTGTTGGTGGTGAGTGGAGAAGCCTTAGGCAACCTGGGGTCCTTGGACAGCCCTCCTCTCGGACAGTGTGAGTCATACAGAAAGGGAACCTGGTCGGTGTGTGCGGGAGACAATTCCAGTGACTCCCCTTGAATGCAAAACAATTACTGTGACTTTATTTGGAGACTTTCTTCCTTATACTGATACATAGAGAGCTGGCTAGGATATTTCCTTCTCTCTTCAGTTGGCTCTAAGCATTGCAAATAAGGGTAACCGAGGTGCTAATATGTAATCTCTGAAGGCAACAGACAGTCCCGTTTCCTCCTATACTGTTCTCCATACAGGATATGAGCACAGCAGGATGGTAGAGCCAATAGCTCCGGGAAAGTCTACCGGGTAGAGCATCAAGATAAAGAGGCTGTGACTCCCCAGGGCACAAGAGTTTGCATATCAGAAACCTAAGGCACAGCCCCCCAAAACGATTCAGTTGCTACCTTAATTAGATTATGTAAATTGATCCTTCTTCACATCTTTATCTCTGCAATTTACAGAGATGCCATTCTTCTAGCTGGCCAGCCGGCTCAGGTTGCTCAGGTAATTCCCCACATCCTCACCGTCACTCATCCCTGAGCCACCCCCCTTCTCCACAAAAAAATAGATTCTGGGAGAGGCCTAGGATCAAGGCCTTTGTCCGCATGTCCTCACGGGGATTGGGTTTAGGACCCCTTGGCTGCCCTTACCTTGGAATATGTCTTAGTGTCTTTACTCTCACTGTGAGTTGCATGGGTGGTGGTAGATTGGAATTAACTTGCTAGGATTCCAATGACATCTGAATGGGATTACAAATATAACTCTTTGGATTGTGAGGAAAACTAGAAAGAGGATTACAATACTTGGGTGACTGCACACAATATTTGGCCCCCAATAAGTATGCAATGGTTCTCTTTTGGGGAATGAGTCAGTGTTCAAGTGACACACTTTGTGAAAGTTAGATACTTTGAAAGTGAAATGTTTTAAATTCATAGAGTGGTTTTTGGGGTGGAGCCTCAGAGTTATAAACAGTGACTTTGCTCAGAGGGTACAAGTCTCTTAAGTTTAATGTGCTATTTCATGGGAACAAATTGCCTATCTCACTGAAATGGCACAAAAAGGTGATTTCAAAATAAAATGTTCTGGACTCATGTGCTGTGTGGTAGAAATAGTCATGAAACACAATACACGAGTACAGATTCCCTCACTCCTCATCAGCTCTCTGACCTTAACCTTCACCACCTGACCATGTGTTCTTCTCATGAAGAAAAGATAAGAAGAAATTAGGTTAAGAACTGCAAATGTATATTATCTGGTCTTTACAAAGAGGGGTATTCCATCTACTCACTTTGATACTGGGTAAGCGAGTCACTCATGCTAAGAGCAAGGACTCCAAAGCATCCTGTAGGTATCCAAAGGTCATCAAGCCATCTGCAAGTTGCAGTGTGCTCTTTCACATCACAGTGAACAGTGTTCAGGCAATTCGGACCTTCTGAGTAATTCTCCACTTGAAACGTGGATGCGGGAATACCTGAGATCAACACCAGTGATGTATGTTTACAGATTCCTGTTGGGGGAATTAACTGAGCTCACCTGGCAGAAACCCTCCGGCAGCAAGGTCACTACAGAGACCCTCTGCTGAGTCAGTCCATTAAACACAAGTGTCCCTCTAATGAGCCAAGAGGTAGTTAGAGCTCACAGCTCAATTAATCTGTAAGTCAACAAACAACCCAGGGAAGTAATTGGAGCATCTGAGTGGACCATAATTCCTTCCAGAATGCAAATTGTATTAATATGATAGCAATAAAGTTTCTTTTTAAGTTTTAAGGGTCATTTTAGTGGCATTTGCCCTCAGGGAAACTGAGTCAGGGAAATTCTAGTGAAATGGAAATCATTTTTCCCTCCTATTGTAATTTCTCTAAAAGTTCTGTAGAGTTGCATGTTCATGAATAATCTATAAAGCGAGAGCTGAAGACATTCCATAGTTGAACCACCAGGGCCGCGCAAGGCCCTTGCAACGCTGTGACATCACTGTGCTCCAGGAAGCCTGTTCCAGCAGGGAGAGCTGTAAACGTGCAGAGCGCAGCTTCCTTCACAAACAGCTCTTCTGAGGCCAGCAGATGGCCCGAAGGCCCCTCCCAGCACACTGCTGTCTGATCGCCAGATGCTCATCTGTCAAGACCTTCTCCCTCCAGTCCACCAGCCTGCACTGCCCAATGCTGCCCATCTCTGCACATCGCCCCGGCCCACTTGCATCCAGTCCAGGTTTACAAGCCCTGCCTTGGGCCCTCACTCCTGGAAAACACAGCTGACCGTGTTCAGTCCCCCCGCAGTGCTGGACACAGGCTGGGGTCTGTGTGATCCGCAGTTATCCCAGCAGGTTGACTGAGGGGCTGGCTGAGGCGGCCTCCTTGTTCTTCTCCAAGTGACTGCTCAGGTGCTGGGCTCCTGCCTCTTCCTCTTAGAGCATTTACTTTGAGAATCTTGCAAGTGCCAGTTCTTTTTTGGCCCCTTTGAGATAAATCTCTGCTCTAGCTTCTGGACAGTTTTACTGCCCAGGGCTCTTTCCTAAAGGACCTGGTAGTCATCCCTCTGAAATGTAAGTTTCAGAGAGGGCAGTGCCCTCTCACCCAGCTTGTCCGGGAGGGAAGAGTCCTAACTGCAGGCTGTGCAAGTGACTGCTGTCCCAGAAAGCTCATTTTCCTGCTGGGTCAGGACAGTTACCAAACTCCACAGCCAAGCCTGCTCCCCACACCCGAGCCCCTGGGCCCGTGGCCTCTGGCTTCGGCTGCAGCGTCCTGGAGTGAATCCATCCTTGCTCTTGAGTCTCAGAGGTGCAATTTTTGCCATGTCAGTCTCTCGGGAAGTTGGTGTCAAACACCGCTTTTCTCCCTCGGAAAATTGCACCTCTGATGAATGCAGATGGTGTCAGTGAAATGAACACTGAGATTCCTAAAGGTGATCATTTCAACTTTGGGAAAAAAAGCTTTTTCTTTGAGAATTCAACAAAATTCCAAGTAATTACACAATCTGATCAGTAAATACTTAAGAATGATACAAAATGCAAAGAGTTTAAATAAAATTATTTGCAAAAGCAATATAATGTGTTGAGCAAAGAACTTAAATGTTATAGGTAATAATACTAGCTGTCATTTATGAAATAATAAGTGACAAACATTGTCCTTCAAAATAATTCATTGGAAATTCACGAAACACCAGGAAGCTGGTACAATTTCTCTTGCTTTCTTTTTTTTTTTTTTTCTTTGCCATCCTGGAGATCAAACCCAGATTCTCCGCACTCAGCACCATCCCCATCCTTTATGTATATTTTTTAAATTTTGAGACAGGGTCCTTCTAAGTCTCTAAATTGTCCGGACTGGGCTGGAATTTGATATCTGTCCCCATCGGTGTCTCACCTCAGCCCACTGGGATGACAGGGATGTGTCATCATCCCTGGCCAAAAATTGCTATTCACAGTGCAGATTTAAAAAAAAAAAAGCCAGGATGATGGAAGAAGAAACTGAAGATGCTGAATTTCACATGGAAGAGCCCACCGAGAAGGGCTGGCCTCCGGGGCTTGCTAGCAGGCCCTGTCCTGCAGAATCTCACTATGATTCAATGCCTATGGATCATTCTACAATTTCATGACACTTTTCTTTTGCTTAACTGGAAAAAAATTAAAGAAACTTATTTTCATTAAATTTTCTGATTGGTACCATTTTATCACATACAAAAAAATCACCGTGAACTCTGTTTTACAGTAGCTATGTTAAACATCAAAAGTTTGTGTTGGAGAAATCTATAGAACATTTACAAACTGATGTGCTCAGCCCAAATCCTAAAATAAAATAATTTCTGACTGTTTCCATCAAAGACATGGTTCAGAAGTCTCTCCAGAGCTGCATCATGCAGAGGAACTGGCAAGGCAGGAGAATTAAAGTGCCCATCAAAGTCACTTTTCAATTCAAATGAGTTCCCAGTGCCCGGGCACTGCTTTCCCCTGCAGTCTCAGCCACCTTAGAGGTCGCTCTGAGCCATCCCAAGGCCAGGTGAGGAGCTGTCAGCCCCGCTCTGCTCACCCTCTGCCCGCTCTCCCTGCCCTTGCCTCTTGGGTCTTCAAAGCTTCCTGTCTCTCTGAAGCTTCTGCACCAGTATTGCAAAGTCCTCCCGCTGACCGATGTCCAGTCAGAATCTGGTACCTGAGATCTTCGCTTCACATGGCCACTGAATTTCATAAACTCACTTCTCTGTTTCAGTCTTTATGGTCATGTTAAGAAAACATGTGTAGTCTATGCATCTCTTATGTACTCAAGTATTTTCATTACTTTTGTCCAAGGACACGGATACTCATTTTCTGTTCCTGCCTCCACACAAAATTTTTAAAATAATAAATAAATAAGAGAATCATCACTGGTACATTCTCCAGCTTTCCACTTTCATAATGATGGCTTTTTGTTTTATGGTGATTAAAATTATGAAACAGTTCATTTCTAAACTGAATTGAAGTGTTAGATGAAATCGTAAATGAGATCTTTCCAGATATAAATAAATAAATAAATAAATAAATAAATAAATAAAAAAAACAGAGGAGAAGTGGCGAGAATTCTTTCTTTCCAACTATATACATCACTAATGAGTATCAGGCCACACAGCAGATCTGAAACTCTTGTGGTGTCGGCCTACCGAAAATAGATATTTTTGCTATGTGAACTGTGACAGATATTAGACAGCTGTCTATAACTTATTTAATAGTTGGCATGGATTATTTTTCAAGAACTCAGGCCAAAATTAATACTCAGGAGGCATAAGTCATATTTTGAAAGGCACACATGATTATTTAAATTCAATTTTCTCCCTCTTTCTGTAAGTTTAACCTTCATGAAAAGTGCTTCAAATGCCAACCATGAGATTGATACTCAGCAGGATCGGTCATTTAAGCAATTTCTGGCTGGATGTGGGGCAGAGAACAATCAGCTCCAAAGGATCCAGTAGCAAAAAAACCCCCAAAAATACTAATCAGTGGAGGGCACTGCTTTCTTCTAACACAGAGACGGTATGTTTAAAGACAAAGAGGACTGTGCTCGAGTGTGACGCTAACATCTTTGAACACCTTTTCTGCTAGTGAAAAATCCACTTTATATTTGAGGACACACAGGCCTAGTGAGGTCAGGCAAATGACCACTTACGGGTCATATCTGGATGTCCTCCCAAAGCCTCATACACTCATAGGTAGGGCTGGGGGAGGCGACTGGGTCATGGCATGTGACTTCACTGCTGGATTAGTCCCCTGTGAGTTTATGGCTGAATGTAATACAGGGATGTGAGGCGCAGTGGAGGAGGTGGTCACTGGAGTGTGACCTGGAAGGGTCCGCCCCCCTCCTCCTCCTCGACCTCTCTCTGCTTCCTGCCTGCCCTTCTCAGACTGTTCCTCCTCTGCGCTGCCCCTCTGCCATGATGTCCTGCCTTGGAGCCAGCTGACTATGGACTGAAGCTCTGCAAACCATGAGTCTAAATAAATCTTTCTTCCTTCAAGCTGTGGCTGCTGTGTATTGTGTTCTTGCATATGAAGGAAAAGGGACTAAGACGTGGACCAACATCACATGGCTAATGCTTGGGAAAATAAGGGTGGAAACGGGTCCAGGACACCCCTCTCCTGCACAGCACTGAAGCTGCCTCTCTGGAGCATAAGCTAATCATCAGCTAAATAATTCTTTTACTATGTTATTCATTATCTAAATCATTCTAGTCTATATGCCATGCTGTATTTTGACTCAAATTTTTTCTTTACTAAATTCCAATTTATTTCATGTCACAGATATTTGGGGTTTCTAAAGACATTTAAGTATGTTCACACTAAAAGTTTGTTATAATTTTTTATTTCTGACCTAAAACAATGTATTGTAAAACATGACTATTGATAATATGAGGCCAGGTAAACTCTAAATTTCTAGTGCAATGTTAAGTACTTGCTGAAAAATATAATTCCAGTAGAATGTCTAATTTACGTGAAAACATGCTAATGAAGGCTTTCTCGTATTTTTTTTGGCTCATATTTCTATTGATCCTACTATAATCCATGCAAATATTCCAGAGTAAAATAAGTGAGGAGGAAGGAAAAAGCTGTGATATGTGGAAGCTGAGATGGCCACTTGTGGTACTCAAGAAAATCAAGGCCTGAAGATCTATGTGCTGATCATTCACAGAGGTTCTGAAGCAGTATCTTTTTTCTGAGGCTGGAGACTTTCCCCCTTGTTAATTAGTTTTAAACTCAGCTGGCACCGAACAAGGAATTGATCATTAGAAGTTTGGTTACTGCAGTGAGAGAGCACTACCTTTGTGATACCATTGAGATCAAGAAAAAAGCCTTCTCATTAAGTGCCCCCCAAATGCCTCATATGTGAGATACAATGTTGACACGCTTTTGTACCAACACCTCTCAGTCACAAAGGTATCTATCAGTCTGTCTTTCTATCAGTCTATCAATCTATCAATCAATCAATCTATCAATCTGTCTGTCTATTAAGATTCAGCAGTTTAAATTTGTCCCTTGGTCCTTTACTTTCAAAGTCAAAGAGAAAAGGAAACCTTGTTTTAAGATTAAAAATAAGTCATTATTACATTATTACATAAAAGCAGTTTCATGGATCTAATGGGTTTTTATATCTTTACCCTCCTTAGAATGCAAATAGTACTCTGATTTTCTTCTTTCACGTCTTTATTTTTATTAGTACAGCTGTGCGGTAGAGAATGATTCCATTCATCGTGTGGAGTTGGCACATGAACCGGATGCATCTTAATTCTCTTTACTTCCCCTTCCTTCTCCTCCTCCCATCTTGATCCCTTTCCCATTTCCAGAAGACCATCTCTCGGTTTCCTATGATCTTTATTTTGCTTTTTGTCATGCAGTCTGCAGACGTGGGGAGCACCTGCTGGGTAAAAGGCCTGCTCTGGCTGTCCAGAGGTGAAGGACACAGCCTGAGACTCCTGTGAAGCAGAGAAAGTGAGATTTGGAGGGGCAGGTGTGCGGGGGCCCTAGGAGCCAGCGCTGCAGCGGGCTGGCCGGCCGCAGCTAACCAATCGCATCAGCAACGCTTCTCGGAAACGTGACCGGGAAGGGCCTCGAGGGCCTTAGGAGATGCCTCCCGCTTCCTCTGTGGTTCCCTGGGTTCCTACTCAGCTCAGGCACAGGAAAAGCATGGGCCGCAGGGGAAGCAGAGCTTACTGACTTTGTCATGAAAGGAAGTAAGATCTGTCACCCTCATTTCTGCTCAATCCATGAATAGATTGTCTCTGTGAGACAGCTAATCTTACAAATCAACTGGACTAAACCACATTTCTCAGGCATTTGGCCAAACATTAGTGTAAACATCACTGTGACCAACATGGAACTCATAGGCATTGAAAAAGTATATTACTATCCACAACTTGGATGAGCCATGTCCAAGGTCTCAAAAGAAAGAAGCTAGCTTCCACAGGGAAGGAGCCACTCTGTCTTCAGTTGGCTGTGGACCCATCTCCTCCCACCTCCAGCTCTGGCCTACCCTGCAGGGGTGGACCTGCTGGCCCTCACAGGAGCAGAAGATGACCCCCTGAGGGTTCTGGTTCTCTGCATAGCCTGGAAAATGTACTCAGGGAGCAGCAAGATGGGGTCCTGAGAAAGAGGAGATTCATGATACCCTTCTACATCTGCAGTGCAGGAAATGGCTCAGTGTGGTGTAGAGAATATCTGCACGAGAGGAAGTGAGGGACAGAGAGGGCGATGTGTCCACTGCCCTTTCTAGTGGACTGGGCAGGTGTATTGTAGAGCACACGAGGAATGAGCCAGGCGGGCACTTCAGCTGTAGGAGTAACAGATTGCACAGACAATCAGTTTGGACCAAGAGCATGGGAAGTAGCCTTGAATATCCATTCTTGGAAAACAAAAATGTCCAGATGGGTGCAGGAATAGGCAGTGGTCGTGCATGGAGGAGAAGCTGCGGGTTTGGACAACAAGGAAGACTAACAGTGAGAAAGCCCAAAGCAGTGTCCTGCACAGGCCACCATGAACAACAGAGGAGTGAAAGCCCTGCCCCGTCCTCCTCCTGCTGGCCGAGCTCCAGCCCAGCCTTCTGGGGAGGCCACCAGTCCACACCGCCTTCACCCCACACAGCGCCCTCTGGGACAGGGCTCCTGGCTGTGCTCAACAGGGCCTGGGTTTTGCTCTCATCTAGGGATTGTCTGGCTGATCTGGCCTCCAAATGGCTCAGGAGCTCCTGGACAGAAAAACAGCACATTTGGTCTTTTGCTATGCACAGAGCACCAGACCTGAGTGCGCGGGAGGATTCAGTAAGGATCCATTAAATGGGGGGATAGCCGGGAAGGGAAGACCCAGCAGGCTGAGTGCTTCAGAGAACAGGGAAATTGCGCATGAAGGTGTCCCAAGGCCCCAGGGTCTCTGGTTTTTAGACAGTGCAATCCTGCTTAAAAATAATGCACAGTGAAGTCAACGGCTAGTCATACCATAACTGTCTTTGCTTTGCTATTATTAATGTTGATGGCAGGTAAGAGCTGATGAAACACAATGCAGGTTTAGTGTTCACCTAGCCAGATTTCTATTGGTAACTTATAGGAATATGACTTACTAAAACAATAAACTATTAAGGGTATTTCTCACTTTTTAGCTACATAGACATTGACAGGCCTTCTAAGAAAGAAACCATTAGACAAAAGAGGCTTCACATCATTTTAGAATAGGAATAATCTTTTTTAAATATGCAATTTTGATTCACAGACCTGGGAACCCCTAGTTATTTAATTAGATAACAAAGACATTGGAGACTTAAGCTGAAAACTAATGTTAATCCTTTATGGTTTGACATCTCGACATTGAGTACCAGAGCACATATTAAAAAGTCATCAATTTTATAAGTACAAATATGCTACAAAATAGTAAAGCTGAAAAAGCTTTAGAGGTTGAAAAGTCAATTTAGGGCAAATATATACTGTGAAAAATTGTATAAAATGGTCACAAAGAGCCTAAGGACTAAGTGCTCCTTGTCATCATCTTCTCCCTTGTCACCATATGGAAGGTTAAATGTTTTACCCATAGTTCCACAGCAGGTAAATGGAAAGTCACCATCAAAAGAAAAAATACTTTATCTAAAATCTCATTCCATTCTCACCAAGCCACTGCAGCACAGTGGAGAATGCCACAAAGAACAAGAAATTTGCCGTTCATTAGATGTTACTGACAGAAGAGAGGCAATTGAAACAAAGAAATACGTACCCAATATGCTTTTACAATATGTTTCTAGAAAAAAAGTGATGTGTCTATTTTGCCTGCATACTCTATATTCAATATAGAATTGAGCTGGTTTTATGTCAGTTTGTGACTCTTTAGCTTCATAAACATTTTCTGGCAAATTACTTTAGGAAGTAGTGATATTTTCAATCATAAGAATCCACTCGGTGTCTGGAATTTAAATTATTCTTTCACATTTTAGAATCCTCACAAGACCTTGACAAGGAGAAACAGTTTAGCCGGGAGGGGTGTGTGCTCTGCAGGGGGAGGGGCTTCCTCCTGGGCTGTCATCCAGTTGAGTGAAAAGCAATCAAGAACTCAACAGGTTTTCACTACCCAGCAGGATGCTCAGTCATCCAACACATTGGAGTTAACTGAGTAACAAGCAAGCTAGCTCTGCGTTACTGTACCACAACACCCTCAGAGAGCAAGAGGGTTTATTCTGGCTCATAGGAGCACGTTCAGGACTACCCTGCTCATGTCATCAGCAGGCCGTGGAAGGAAAAGCACCAACAATGAAATGGGAAGGGTCTGGGGTCATACTCTTCACTTCCAGGCCACACCCCAGGAGCCTGCAAACTGCTACTGACCCAGCCTCTGACAGTTTCCATCCCAGGGTCAGGCCTTGCACACGAGGTCCTTCAGGGAATGTGTCAGATACAAATTGGAGCAAATGGCCACATGGATAAATATTCAGCTTCTCTGACCACTCACCCCAATATCCTGCATGCAAACCCTGACGCTCAGCATCATGGGTAGCAAAAACAGAGGAGGAGCGAGACAATGCACAACTTACTCTGATGCTTATACAGAGAGCCAAGAGAGAGATGATGGGGACAATGGGGCCCTGAGGACAGCTGCTCCTGTGTGGATAGCAGGAAATGATGTCAGTGCTTGAGTCAGAAATCCACAGGCACAGGAGC
Organism: Hydrochoerus hydrochaeris; assembly: GCA_004027455.1. Taxonomy (NCBI): domain Eukaryota; kingdom Metazoa; phylum Chordata; class Mammalia; order Rodentia; family Hydrochaeridae; genus Hydrochoerus; species Hydrochoerus hydrochaeris. The sequence goes on along the minus strand of PVLA01002249.1, from coordinate 146,660 downwards.
TAGACCAGTCTGCAGAAAAAGAAACAGGAGGTCCCAGCCACACCAAGTTACTCCAGCTGGAGTTTCTCTGTGGGTAAGCACTTGTCCTTAGTGTCTCTCTGGTGACCAGAAGACTTGACCACTGGAATCAGTGAAGCAGCAGACTCTGCTGCCTTATCCTGCAGGACTGGCTGCCTTCCTAAACGTTAGTGAGCTCACAGCCGACTTCCCAAGATTTCATGTTTAAAGAAATTGCTCCCAAGCATGCAGCTGACTTGAGTGTCCTAAGGCAGCTTCACAGGCACCTGCTGTCCTGTCTGGGACACAGATATTGTCACCCACCATCCCATGTCTGTGAGCACTGTGTCACACTGCAGCTTCTCCGTGATGCCGATTAGCAAACACTAATCAAACACGTCACAGAGCCACTGCCAGCTCCGTGCTGGCATCTCTTTCCTACTTCTCCTGTTTCCCAGCATGCTTAAGCCAAGGGCATCTGCAGGGACATCAGTCCTCGTGTTTTGTAAGGTGCTTCGCACGACAAACATGGGGACGGAGCAAGATCTCTTCAACAAGGCCACTGCTCCCTCCTCAATTACTGCAGTCTTTTCCCGCTTCTCATGCACAGCCAGCTCCTCAACTAAAAACTGCAAGTATAGTGGGAACAGATCTGCCTTGGAGCCCGCAGAGACAGTCTCACTCCTGCTGTACTCAGGAGGAGAGGCAGCCTGCAGAGAATGTTCAACAGCATTCACTACATGCGTAAATGAACCTCTGCTTGGAAAGAAATATAAATACAGCTCTACACAACTGGCTTAATAACTGTGTAAACTGCTCCCCCTAAAATCTAACTGAGGGCAAGAACATTCTTTCCAGTCACAGGGTCTTGGGTTACGTGGCTTTCCCAGTTCCTCCCATACCACGCTCTCTCTAGCAGGCTATGGGGGAGGACACTGTATATGTTAAAGGTCCCATCCTGCCTGTGTCAGATGAGGGCTTCCAGTTAACTCCGAGATAACTGCATCCTCCAGGAAAGGTTCACCTGCTGTTACAGCACATAAAATGCTTAACTTTCTTTATACCTGTGAAGTGCTCTGTCCTGTGTATATTTCCTCCTTTCCCTCCCATCCTCCAAGTCCGCGGTTCTGATGTTTACTGCAAAGTGCACTCCGCAAGCCACCTCAAGGTCAGGGATGAAACTGAGGGCCCCAAATGCCTGTCGACTTTGAGAAGTTTGTCCCCTCCTGCTCAGGTTTGCACACACAGTCAAGACCACGGTCTGCCTTTGTGCATCTGGTGTCTGAGCAGATTGGACAGAATGAGCCTGGGCACAGGACCTTGTGCAATGTGTGACAGTCAGCAAGACTCCTGGACAGTCAGAAACTGATAGAGAAGAGATGTCTGTAAGTTGTTACAGATTAGTGGTGAGGGATGTAGAGGGGTTACTCAGGGAAAGCTGGTAGAGTGGCCAATAGAAAAAAAAAACAACTGGGTACACAAGTTCCCTTGTAATCAGGAAGGAAGAAATAGCTATTATAGCTATTATTATTATTATTATTAATTTAAGGTGCAACTTTCTCTATTCTTGTGGTTCCCATGTCCTGAGAAGATACAGGGCACCTGGGACTTGTGGGCGGGGAGGCAAATCCCTCCCTTGTGCACTGGCCCCCCTGGCCAGGCCTAGGTGAGTCTTGCTGCTCCTCCAGTGCCACGCGAAGCGCTGGCCACAGGCTGGCCAGAACCCCAGCACAGAGGTTCTGCATCCGGTACTTTCAGCTTGAATTCCTCCCTTCCTCCCACAGTCTGCCTTTTGCAAAAGAGAGCCCAGAAGATGCCTCACACCAGGTTCATCTCTTTGAGTTCATTATGTAGCAACACTGCAGCTGAGCAAAATGGTCAATAACAATCTAATGCCAGGCCAGTCTAATGAAAATGCCGGATCCATTTGTGTCGACGCCAGCTCATCCTGTAAATCAGCTTCACGGTGTTCACAGACACCACAGATCTCAGAACAGGGCCCCGTGTCCCAGACCCAGCAAGTTGTTCTTCCTCAGTAAAATGAAGCCAGTGTCTCCCACATACAGCCCAAGTGGGAAACTCAGTTTTACCCCTCAGGAGGGCAGGATGATTTCCTCAGGCATCTACCAAGCCAGGTGGAAGCTGGGGATTGTCTGCTCCATCAAGAAAGACTAAGTTGGACAGGGGCAGTGAAACAACCCCCAGCCACTGCCCAGCACAGGCAGCTCCTGGCTGACAGGGAATAAGACGAGGGTGGCAGAGATGATGGCATGAAGACCCAGAGCTCAGAGCACTGATAAAGGCTCCACGGTGCACTGCTGCCTCATCCAGGGTCACAAACCCATGACACTGTCAGCTACAAGGAGTGACCAACCTTGCACGAAATCCCTGCAGGTGACTGATTCCAGGGCTGGGACTGGAAAGGAGAAGGGAATGTCACCTACAGGGAAGACCTGGCTTCCAGAAGGGAAGACCATGAGTCTGAGGGGGGTACTTGGGGTTCCAGGACTCAGTGTCCCTGCGAGAGAGCAGAAGGGCCAATGGCCAGGCATCTGAGACTGACCCAGCAGGGCAGTTCCTAGCCGGTGTCCCGAGTCATAACAGCAGCCCTGCTTTCCTGCTCTCGCACCTGGCAGGGACTGTAACTAGGATGCAGAGTCACCAGAGCAACCAAACAGGCGCCTGCTGCCGAACAGTCTCGCCACCCCGACTGACCCAGCACCTCAGGGCTGCTGCCTCATGGCCACACCGTCTGCTGCCCAGCACACACATCCTCTCTCAATGCCACATGAGGTTTAGCAAAAAGGAAATGAAATGGATTTCAGCTCACGTTTCATTCTGGAGAAGATGAAGGTAGAAAGGAAAAAGAGAAAAAGCACAGTGCATGCTTCAGCTACAAAAAGACGTGAGGTGAGAGACACACTGCCTTTAACCCCTTGGGAGACTCAGGATGCGCCTCCCACCTCCGAACGCGCTTAGCTCGTGGTTCTTGCCACTTTTGGTGGCAGCTCTGGTGTCTTCCTTCCCAGGGTATGATCATGATATGGTCAAAAACACAGTGAAGCCACTGCTGCGGCCACGTGCAGAAACGAGGCTCGTAGTAAAAAGCCTGCTGCTGTGTCCTCCTCAGCCTCGTTCACTAGGTCTGGTGCTGCGCGACTTCCGGCTTGTCCCCAAAGCCAAAGTGACCGTGAAAAGGAAACTTTCTGAAAGGATTCAGGACTTTAAGGCATCCAGTAAAGTGTAACTAAAGACACCCAGGAAAGAGGACTCCAGAACTGCTTCAGAAAGCGGCAAGAACTTGGGACGAGTGTGTTTCACTGCGTCTGCTCCTCTAATACGCTTTGTTAAAAACAAAAGTCTAAACTTCCAGTGTAGATTTTGACTCACACTTGGTAATGAGACAGAGAAGGAGTGGCGGCACTGAGGCTTTTAAAGGATGCAGTTGATGAAGATGATGCTGTTGTCATTGTTACCTTGCTGGGGGACCCCTGGGAGCACACACCCTTCAGGGCACTGCAGAGATTCCAGCTGTGTCTCATCCTTAGTGACCTGTCTCACACTCACTGCAACCCAGCGAGCTGCTGGGGACAGAGCATCACCAGGGAGACGGTCCCAAACTCTTCTCTGCCCTCATGGCCGTGTCGCTCCTGTCCTGCTTTCCCTCTTAGCCCGGGCCGTGGGTGCTGTCACCGCAGCTACCGTCTCTGCCTGGCCTGGCAGCCTGCAGTCTCTCCTCACCAGTGACTCCTGGGTCACAGAATTCCTCTAGTTGACTGTCCATCTCTCTCCCTGTTTTTCTATCCATCCATTCTCTCTGTCTAGAATGCTTGATTATCTACCAGAGGAAGAAACGCCACTGACAAAGCCTAGCTCGTGAGACTCTGCTAAGGGGCACACATACTAAACAGGCCACGGCAGGTACTTCTGACATGAAAGTCAAAGCTGGTCCAATCAAAACCCTCCCCCACAAAAGTACACAATTTCATCTTCTTTGCGGGTAAAACATCTGCGACCTAAATAGTCAACTGTTCTAATGGCTTCACAGTGACAATAATATGTAGAATAGTTCTGAGAAATGGTGCAGTCTGGTATTAAAAACAAGAGTGGCTGAATGAGGACTCGTCACTGGGATTTTATGTAAGCCAGCATCACGGACCACGTCACAGCCCCGAGACTCGGGCTTGGTGTTTTTAGTCGCTATTTTAGCTGTCAGATCTTAGCATCTCGTGGTGGCCCTAAGAGGCCCTAGTTTCTACCATCGTCTTTTATTTATTCATTTGGAAAATAAAAGTCACAGGGTCAAGAGATGTTTCCTAAGCAAGTCACAATATCATTAAAGAGATTTAAAAGTGGAGGAGAACCAGTCACCTGGGGCTGGGGGAGGTACGGCCGGAAGTAACCCCAAATTCACAGTGGTCCTTTCCTGTCTTGCAGGCCCCAGGCGCAGGTGGAGAGGGTGCTCCAGAGCTGGGGCCTGCAGGCAGCTGAAGAAGGGGTTAGGGTTACCTCTGCAGACCCTCAGGAGCTCTGTGCCAGCACTGAGTCAAGCACGCAGCCTGGGGATAGGATCTGGAACAAAAATGCTCACCGGTAAGAGGACATGGGGGAAAAGCAGATCGTTCTGAGGAATTAAAATAGCAGGGGGAGCTGGATTGAGCAGAAGCGGCATTTCTATCCCTTTTCAGCACTTCACTAAGGTCACCTGTGAACCAGTCTCATGGTGCCTCTGACTTGCAAACGACCTTCTGAAAGCTGATGCCACTGGAGACTCGGTAGTTAGAAACAGGAGTAGAGGTAAAAACGGAACACGAGTGATTGTTTGATGCATGGTCTTTAAAAATTCTTAAAGGGTCGCTGTTCCCTCTCTTGTCTTTGTTAGACTGTTGGCGACGGGCAGCACGGTCTGAGCAGACGGCACAGTGTGTGCGACACTCAACGGAACCCAGAGAAGCCGCAGCCAGGGCAGAGGGCTGGCGGCGGAATTACTCAGCTTGACATCCGCAAGCAGAAACAGTGGGGCGTAAAGGAGCCCCTGACCGTCTTGCTAAGGGGGAGCATAAAAGGGCACCGTCAGCACTTGTGTTAGACGTGGGCGAGCAGCCCACTTGCTTCCCTATGCCCACTCTCTCTGCAATTATTGGTCTTTTCCCGCTTCCTGAAAAAAGCACTCTGTCCCCACCCCCGGGACTTTGCACACCCTGCTCTCTAGGCCCAAATGGCTTCCTCCAACCGCAAAGTGCTTAGATTTCCTCAGCTATCAGCTCACACTGACTTATCACCACAGACCCTCTCCTGACCCCTGGCCACGTCAACCTCCTTCACCACAACCCCACGCCTCCTCCTCCTCCTCCTCGGCAGCACTCACGCAGCTGGTTGTCTAAACGCGCCGTGAATAACAGTCCTCCCACATGGTAGACAGCAAATTACTCCAGGACAAAGAAACAACACTTGGTCTGTTTCAGACGTTAGCTGTGCTAGCCATTCCTGACAAAGGTGGGGTTCGCCGGCTCTCAGCTTCCGAAGGACTGGGAGAAAGGACCTGCTCCCCAGCCTCGCTCCGGGTCCACAGCTGTTCTTCACGCTTCCATCTCAGGATAAAGGAACAAAAAGCAGAGGCCATTACCGGCCCCTGGAAGGAGGAAGCTATTGGCAACACTTAGGGATGGACGGGTCTGCCAAACCCCAGATTCCCTTCCTGGAGTAACAAATATTTGCCACATTTATTCCATAAATCGGTCTATTCAAAACACTTGTACCTAATCACAGCAATCGCTGGCGATCTCCAGATTGCATGTCTTCACATCATTTACCTCAGAGCAGAAAGAAAAACCTTAGACTAAAAGAACAAACATTTACCTGTAGGATTTCAAACGGTGGGTGTTTCTCGCCCCGTACTGAGCATGCTAAACCCCCTGCCCTGCCCGGGAGGGCAGTGTACCCCAGGAGGGCTCCAGAGAGAGGAGGGGAAGAAGGCAGCCACTGGCCCTGGGTGCAGGAGCCTTTTGACGAATCTACCTTCTTGACTGTCTCTTATTTTTTTTGTTTTCACTTTGAGTTAGGGTCTAACCCTAGAGTGCCTGAGCTGGGCTAGAACCTGTAACCCTCCTCTCACAGCCTCCCCGAGGGCTGGCATTTCAGGCACACATCGCCACACACGGCTGCGTTTAAGGTTCAACGCCGTGAGCAGCACGACTGGCTTTCCTGATGGTGAAAACCAGAACGCCTGCTCCACCCCAGCAAACCCAGACGTCGGTGCAAAAAGGGGCTGCACGGACGGCTGACATAATGACGTAGGGAAGGACACACACTAGTGACAGGAATGGGGCTGCCCCACAAACCAGGACATGCTGTGTCAAACACAGGAGCCTCTGGAGAAGGGAGAGGAGACCAGAGTCTCCCAGGTATGGCACGGGAAAGGCAGGGCTCCCTAGTGCTCCCCAGTCCTTCTGATCCAGAAGGACATCGGTGCTTGGGTGGTTAAGGAGCATGCTGGACTGACTCCACACAGCACTCCAATCCACATGCCGGGCTCTGTGAAGCTGAGCAAGGTTCTGTCTCCCGAAAGAGAGGTTGCAGTTGAAATGTTCCACGTCTGAGCAGAAGGGGGAATTCTGAAAACCTAGGGGTTGGCCCCTCTGGCACAGCGAGCTGGCCAGCGTGCCCCTGGTGGCGCACAGTCCTTGGTGATGCACGGATTTGGATTTGGACGATGGATGCAGATTGGCACCTTGATGTCTATGCAGATGTTCACACAACCACAGAAAACAGGAAGTGAAAAGTGCAGATTGTTGATATCTGACACAATTCAAAGTGTATTTGGATCGTCTTTGCATATTCCGCAGGAGAAAAAAGAATGTAAATTCTGGAGAATCTCACTCTGAGGATGAACTCTGTAAATGCCCTCTTTGCCTTGTGCACAGTGCTGCCAAAACGGCACAATTTGCTCCCCCTGCCCAGGCTGATGCTTGTATATAATGTTTTGAAAAGACGAGGGAGAAGAACAGGGAAGGAACATAAGAATGAAGCTGTCCTATATATGCACTGAGTCCCCGCCGAGTGTGAGCATTACGGACAGCAAATGTGTATTAAAAAATCAATTAGGAAAAGAAAGTTCGGGTCACCGTGCTGTGCCCTCCCAATGCACAAAAGCTCTTCGTGAGCTTTTTGACTCCCCAGAAGGAAGCAGACTGTCCTTCAGATGAGACGATGCTTAGCGTCCTCAGGGGCAGGGGGCAGGTCACAATGCTGAGCTGTCCAGAGGTCACAGCTCCACATGTGGAACCAGAAACTCGGCCCTCGCCCATCCTCTTGTCTGCTGAGGAGGAGCATGGTGAAGGGCGTGGCAGCAGGTGGGAAGGAGACAGCTTCTGCCAACAGATGGTGCCCTGGAGGGGCCCAGGGCCTGGGACAGTCCATGCTGCTGACGCCTGTGGGGACCAAGGTTACGTGTGGCTGTGATAAGAACGCAGACCAGTAAAGAAGGACAGTTTTCTTGAAATAAGTCTGCTTCAGAATTGAAAACAAAACTGTTACCAGGAAGAGGTAGGAGGGTTAAATAATTTTATTGCATTTACTGAAATTGTAGCTTATATTGGAAGGAAGTTTGGATTCAGTTCAAAGTATCTCTGTGCTTTCAACCCATTTTCCCAGACAAAGATGGGCTCAAATCCCAACACTGTCAGTGTGATTCCTAATGTTTACAAATGCAGGATGTTTTAGACACAGGCATTAAGAAGAGCTCATGGGGCAGTGGATGAGACTGAGGAACAGCTGGTCTACCGGCACCAGCCAGTGATACAAAGTGGTCACACAGGCTGGGGGAGAAGCACTCCTCTCAGTAAAGCCCCAAGTGTCCCCTGAAGGGTCCATTCCTGGACAAGGGGGGATCCTTGCATTTCTGACACCTGTGGTCCCCGGTCCTAGACCTGCAAGCCAAGGTGAAATCTGTGCTCAGCTGTATTCAGTTTCCACAGCTAAAAATATAGACAAACGTGCTAAAGGGCTCAGGCAGGCTGGAGAATGGTTACTGAAAAAGGATGCAAGGATCTGGGGTACACTTTTGTCCTGTGAAACCAAAAAACAAATAGACCACGTTGTATTTTTAACATCTCTAGTATCTGCTCGGTTAGCCCTATTTTTACGTATATTCTTTTCTAAAACTCTTTTGTTTATGAGTCTTAGAAATAATGTAATATCTACAGCCCACACATTTAAACATTCAATAAGGATTTTAACAAAAACTGCCTTGAAGACAGCATTAAATATTATTTAATATTAAAATATTAATTTAATATTAAAATATTACTTAATATTAAGATATTATTAAAACAGTTTTACAGTTTTATCCTAGGTAATCTCTTTGTTAGCTTCACTTAGTTACCTTGATGGCTGGCCTATTTTGTTAAAATAATATATTTAGGAAACAGAAAAGGAAATATTGTAATAATTCCACAAAAGCGTCACATTTTTGTTCAAGCCGTAACTCACAGATGTGCTGACACTGTGCAGTGTGGTGCGCTGCTGTCTTATTCTGGGTGGCTGTAGGTGTGTGAATGCCTGGTCACTGATCTTCAAGTGGGTCTGGAATTCTAAAGGCAAGGCATTCCCTTCTTCTGACACGCACGTCTTATTTCGTCTTTCAGGACATGTTAAGGTGCACAGCCAATGATTTCATAAGAAAAACTTTTTCAAGCAAAGCAATGAAAATTAATACTCTCCCGTGTCATCGGAGGACTTTGCATGTGGCTTTCTTATAATGCGCTCAGCACTGTGGATGTTTGTGCGTATGAGACAGTCCAAGGTCAGATGCCTGACTCCAGAAACTGCAAGCACTGCGGACACCGCTAGCAGAAGACCTCTGACTAATGATGACAATCTATGTCTTGCTTGCATCTAATAATTAACTACACTAAAACAACTCAATCACAACGTAGCAAGCTGTCACGTGCAAGTAGATGAGGTCCATAATTGCAAACTTTATCTCTTTCAGCATAATCAGAATTTCGCCTTTGTAAGACTATAACACAGTTTTTTGAAAAGCAACAACAGTGTATGGTGGCTTCATAAATTATGATTTCTACCCCAGAGTAAGATGCCATGCATCAGATGTGCTGCTAGTTTAATGGTAAGATAGATGAGTTACTGATTATTCAGACACATTACATAAAACAAATCTAGGACACAGCAGAAATGTCTGAAATAAAAGGCTGAAGTAATATCTGGTGATGGACTTAGAGGAAAAGGAAGAGGCTGCAAACATATTAATCACATGGCAAAAGGGGTCAGGCGGACAACATGTGTCACAGTCCATGAAGGCTTAGCCGAGCCCGCCCACCGTCAGGCCTATGAGGAGGAGGAGAATGGAGGCAGACGAGCGAGCAGCAAGGTACGTTAGGAAAATAAAAAAAGATGAAGCCCTGCAGATTCCTGCTTCCGATCATTGTTAAAAATGACTTCAGCTTTCCAAAAGTCAATTGAATTTGAGCAGCAATTTTGGAGAGTAAGCAAGTTTTGTCAGAAAGAGGTATGAGAGGGTCGTGATGAACGCTCACGGGGCAAGATTTATGGCTGTAATTTTGAGAAGAAAAATGGTGGAAAGAAGACAGGAGAAGAACGAGAGGGGATTGAGAAGTGATTTGAGAAGGGGTGACTCCTGATACCGCTTTCTCAATGGGGAAGGAAAGCTAATGAGCATGCGCGGACCATGGGGGACTTAATGGGACCTTGATTTGTATGTTTTTGCTATTATTGTTTGCAGGAGTTTGGATTTTCTCAACATTAGAAATGCAAGCAAAAGTCCTAACAATTGCCAGTTAGAAGCAGAAAGACATTAGAAGTTGACCTAATGGGGTTAAAGGCAAACAATTACAGGTTAACAAAAATATCTGGGATAATATTTAGAAGTTTTCACTGAGAAGATATGTGTAGGTGAATCACTACATGCAGCAGAATTTTGGCAATTAAGACATTTTAAAAGTGATATTAGGGCTTTTTTATACATGTGCATATGTGTCTAGTACATTTCAGTCACACATACACACACAGAGGCACACAACACTTGTGAGGCCCTAATGATAATTATTTTTCATGGGAGGGAAAAAGACCAACATGTTCACAGATAAAATTTAGATGATGTCTGATTATTAAATACTTTAATTACTTTGGTCAATAAATTAATTCCCAAAGTACAAAAGTATAAATGACAATCTTATAACGTTTCTTAGCATAAATCACCTGAAAGAATGTTTCAAACGCAAAAATATTAAAGAAAAGTATTTTGGAGATCACCAATTCATAAAGTTTGCAGTTAGAATTAGATTCATGTCTTATAACTGGAAGTTACAGATAAGTACAGTGAAGTCTTTTTTTGAGCCACTTTCTCTTAGAAAGAGCAGGAATCCTGCTTTCGGTGAGGAATAGATTACGTGTCAGGCGTCACCGTCACTCACTGTCTCCCTGTAAAAGAGTAGCAAGATTTGGCTGAAGGGGAAAAAATATCTTGCAATTACTGTCTTATATTTTGCCTTCTCTTTCTTGTTCTTCTTAATTGATATGCTATTATCTATCTTGAATTTATTCCCTATTGTATATTTTATCTATCTCTTCAGACTGTAGGACTGCCTTTTAGTTATATCACTGAGTATGTTTCTAGGTTATTTTTGAACATACCCCGAGAGACAACACTATTGTTTCTCTGAGACAACTCATTATCTTTAAAATGCTTTCTGACATTCCCTTTTAAAGGTCATATATAAAAGCAGCATCGAAATCATCTATATCATCAAAACAGATCACACGGGATGCGTAGGTAGGTCACCTGTAGGAGTGATTATGGAGAAGATAATAAATTTGCAGGTGGGCCTGACACACACAGAACACCGAACATCGCAAGGCCTGGTCTCCTCTCATGTCCTAATTCAAAGGGGCACAGAAATACAACAGTAAAAAAAGTAAACCCACTATTTCCTTTGCTGTAAGGTGATTTATTAACGCACCTCTCAGCCTGTTACCAAATCATGTACTATTATAACAGGAGACCTCACGCTGGCTACTTTACAGAGCACAGGACCCTGTTTCTCACAGCTCTGGTACCTGAGCAATCCAAGGCCAAGGTCTTGGAGGGTGAAAGCTCATCTCTCAGTTCCCAAGACAGGGCCTAGAATGCTACTTCCTCAAAAGCAGAGAAAATGAAGGCCTCGTGTGGCCCCAGAGCAGGCAGCGAGAACGCACTCTTGCCCGCTTTTTAATGCCTGTTCAAAGGCCCGACCCAGCATCACAGCGCGGGTGATCAGGTCACCACTTCCGGCCCACGGCAGAGCTGGATTCTCACGTGTACTTTGCTGCAACTCTCATTTGCCCATTGTGTTTCATAACATGTTTTTCCATTTCCACTGTGTTGCATCCCGCATGAAGAGATTGAAGATAATTCACCAAGAACCTTGATGCCGAAACAGCAGGTATTTTGAGGAGCGACCCAAGACCTCAGGTATTTAGGGAGAGGCTCTGTTTTAGAATCACACCAAGTAGACCCAGTCGCGGGCATTTACCAAGTCGTCCGCTCATACCATTTTAAACAAGCTGTGTGAATTATTTAAGCTTTCACCAAGGGGATCAGAGTTCTTTCTATTGACTGTGTGGTTTAAGGAGGATGAATAAAGCTGGGATCCATGGTCTGTCACAGCACAAGGCAGGAAGACTTGTTTTTGCATCTTCCCTTTCTGAAAAATATGGGGTTTGGGCATTGGTTTTGATATGACTAAGTGTTTTGATGGATGAACTGGATAATTAACAGTTTTTTTCTCTAATTGGAAGGGTAGAGTGTAGGACTTTCCCCAGGAACAAATGTGAAAAGATTATTCTTGTGTGTTAGAGGAGGCAACAGGGATTTCCTCAAATCAAAAAAGACCAAGTGACTCCTGAGACTTACAGATAGTACTGCAGAATAATGGGAAGATTGTTTCTGGGTTCAAACTTGCAGCAGAGTAATCTGTTTCTCCTTCAAGGGTCCCTGTTTCACAAGATCAGTTTTGCAGAGTGTCTTGAATAATAATGGAAATGGTCTTTCTTCTTTAGCCATTTGAAGATTCTCATGAAGATATGAGTGAGGGGAAAACAAAAAACAAAAAACAAAACAAACTTGAAAAAGTCTTGTATCACCAGTGTGGAAATCAGAAGGATACGGTTCCTACTAGGATTTTGTTTTTCAGATGGGACTTTCATGCCACATTCCCACTTGAGGAACCTCCTCTTCCTCTTCCTCCACATTCCACCCTTCCGCCAAAGGCCGAGTCTCCCCTGCAGGTCTCTAACATCAACCCCTTAAGGAGATCATGATTGTGTATTTGGATAGCTATTCCTTCAGCAGAGCTATGCAATCAAACCATAAGACAAATGAGGGCAACAATGGCCTCAGGAGGATCCCCCTTGAGGCACCCTCCTCTCCAGGATGTGGAGCAGCCTAACCCATCAGCTTGAGATGTTGGAGGCATTGCTGTGTTTGTATTTCTCATATAAGAAAAACAATGCAATACTGAAACTTGTGTGTCTGATTTATTTCATAAAATTATGCTCTCTTATAGGAACCCACGTACAGTATAAATAAAGGACAAAATAAATATAGATGATGGGAAATGAGGGAACAGGGTCAAAATCTTTTGCCCCTGGGAGGGACCAGGGGATGGTGGGAGGGAAAAGAATGGTACATGATGTCCAGACTCCAACTGCCTGTGAAGCCCGAGATTGGTGTGTGCTGCAAACAGACTAATGAAAACAGAAATGGCTTTACAAATAGCAGCTTTCGCAGGGTACTATGCCTCTGACAGTCATTTAAACAATAAGATTTGGACATCAAAGTGGACAATGAGATAAAAGTGAAAGCTGACCCATTTTAAAATCTAGACTTACATTCCTGAATGTGCACATTTTTTCCCTGAAAAGCTTTCAGGATACACAGCTAAATGGATCCAGTTATTTGATAAATATTTATTTTCTCTTTTCAAAAACATTATGAAGTGAGCGTGCAGCCTTCTCACGTGCACACTGGTGAAAACAATCAGTCCATGTTGCAAACTGACAGCTCCCGGGAGGACAGTCTGTAGGGACTGTCCCCAGGGGAGCAGCCAGCCTCAGGGCTAGCTGCTGAGTTAGTTAACTGACTCTTGAGCTGTTCTCTCAGGCTCAGCACCTGAGGGACTCCCAGCAGACTGCTTTTGTTACCCCTGGGTTCAGAAAATAAAATTGAACTTGAATGCCTTCCGGGGAAGCCAACCCTGGGGCGCTGCTCCCCACAGTCCACCCAGGACACTTCGCTGCCTTGCTCGGTTGGTCCCCCCTAAAGGCATTTGAAACTGCAACCTCGTCAGCTGAGAGACAGGAATAGACCAAAGGGTACCACAGACCCCACAGCTAACAGACCAGCCGGTCCTTATCCTTACTCATTTTTAAAACTTACAAACAACTAATATATTAACTCACAGGCTTAAAAACATGGCTGTTCAGTTTTAAACTCTTGCATGGTTCATATGTTATCTATGATATAAAATCCAAAGCCCATGATACTCATGTTGAAGAGACCCCAAAATAGAAAGAACCTCCATTTGATTTTTCAGTTTTATGTGGTACACTAACCTTACCCCCAAAGAGTTCCCCACGTTGCCTAATACTGGGGATTAAACCCAGGGCCTTCTCCTGGAGTTACACCCTCAGACATTTTTATTTCTTATTCTGAGACAAGGTATTATTATATCTCTGAATTGCTGGGGTAGGGCTTGCACTTGTGATCCTCCTGCCTCAGCCTCCTAGAGAGGTCACTGGCTGAGCCCCCTGGTGCTCACTCCAGAAGGGAAACCACAAGACACAGACACACTCAGTGTTTGACCGAACTGCAGGAGCAGGAACGGTGCTGAGGATGGCTCAGGAGCAGCGGCGGTGACAGAGGGGACAGAGAAGCGCAGGGTGAGGGTGGCATCATCAGGCCCTGTGGGAGCTGGCACGCAGTGGGGAGAGAGGAACGGCTGAGCGCGCAGAGGTGGGAAGAGCAAGCGGAGGGTTGGGGACTGAGAGGGCAGAGCGTGCAGGGCCCGGACGGAGCCCGGGACGACGCAGGGCAGCACCACAGCCCCCGGAGGAGTGGGCTTGGTGGCTGTGGGCAGCAGCCAGGAAGAAGGAGCTGCCTGGGGCTGCTGCCCAGAAGCTGCTGGGCAGGTGACCACGTGGGACACTCAGACTCCAGAGCTGGGCCCACACCTCTGGGAGTTATCAGCCTTGATTCCACACCACAAATCAGCCTCAGGACAGATGTGGCTGGGAATGAGTGGGCTTTCGCTTTGTAATTCATTAACCAACCAAGGAGGAGCCACTGAGCAGGGTGGGACAGAGAGAGAGCAGGAGAAACCTGCTGGGCAGGTGTCCACAGGGAGACTGCAGTTTCCTTCTCCGGAAGTTAAAGCACAAGGCTTTCCTTAGGAAGCCGACTGGAAGCTCCTGTCTTCAGGCAGAAGGGGTCTGCGTGGAGGTCCAGCTGCTTCCTCAGAGTCACAGTTTAATTAGCTGGCATTTAGCACGAGCCATGCCATTTTGGTTTCGTCTGGTTCACTGGGGCCTAAAGCTGGGGCTCAGCCCAAAACAGTGACCTCCCGATAGTGTTGTCCGACAATCCGTAGTATGGTGAGAATTACATTAGTCTTAGCAACTCAACTATGCATGGACAAACCACTTTGCTGTCATATTAAAAACTGCTCTGGGAGAGAGCACCTCCCGTAGGGAGAGACAGCACCCTGCACATGGGTCTTGCCGGGAGGGCTCTGTAAGTGCTGAGTGGCTTCAGGAGAATGGGATCTTATTTGTAAGTAGGTTACACGCTACATTGGAGTTCTGTCCTTAAAGTCAGTTCTGAAATCTTTGAAGCATTACGGTTTTGGCTCTGTTATAGCATTATTTACCAAAAGCAATAGAAAAGAAAAGTAATAGGCGGTAGGGAGGCAGAGCTTTCTCAAAAGAGAAGCGGCTCAAGAGATCTGGGGAAGGGTGGAGACGGGAGGGGAGGGTCGCGCTGAGTTAAGTCCTTTATCCACTCTCTCTCCACAAGGAGCGTCAGCATTACGTTCTGTACACACTCACTAATAAAAACAATTCAATAAAAAAGATTTTTAAAGTCTGTATCATTCCTAGAATAATCCCACAAACCTAAAAATAGGATGTAAAATATCTTACCATTGCAGTTCTCAGTGTGCAAACCTTTTGTGGTTAATTTATTAAATCAACACATGGGAGAAATTAAAGATTTGATTTAGCCCAGAAAGGCTCTTCGCCAGCAGTAGTTTAAGAAAATACAGTTATATCTATCTTTTCCCTGAAGTCAAACCACTCTTGTCTATTTCTATTCTATACTGTCAACTGATATATATTTTTAAAAGATACTAGGTTTAAAAGCAAAATAGCCTATTTTTAAATAAACATTGAAATATAATTTATACACACTATATGGATCAATCATTTAAAAGATACACTTCATGATAGTCACACCAAGGTCACCACATTCAAACTTCAGAGCATTCTGTTCACTACCAAAGGGAATCTTATTCCTCTGAGCCACCACCCTCCGCAGCACGAGTAACCCATATGCTACCTCTGTATGCCTCAGTCTCCTTCTTCAGAAACTCCATGTCTACAGGCTACAAAATATTAGTCTCTCAATTATCTTCTTTCAGTTAGCATAATATTTTCCGTGTTCACCCCTGGCATGACAGATTCCAGAGCTGCACTCCTTTTGTTCCTGAGTAATTCCTACCTCATGTGGCCCATCTCCCTCCACTCAGCTCTGGCTCGACATTTGTATCCTTCCCACTTTTTGTCTATTGTGGAATAAAGCTGTTATGAGAGCTCATGCACAAATTTGTGAATGGACACTCTTTTTGTTTTTCTCTGGTCATATCTCTTTTAAAAGAAGTTTTAAAATGATGCATTCCAGAAATGTCAGGGCATCCTCAGGGCAGTCATCTTCCACTATCAGTAAAATCTGAAGAGAAAGGTTATTGAATGTCCTGGGTGTCGCCAGCTTCTACTTGGCACAGGCTCTTCCCTCGTGGAGCGTGTAAGAATGCAGATCCTCCCCATTTAACAGCAAATCGATGTGCACACAAGTACGAAGCTGTCTTCCAGGCGGAAAGTCATTACTTCGATTTGGAATGGAATTTTATGCTGAGCTGACCTGATTTAAGTGTCTTGTTTGGGATTTCCAAGTCTGTGGTTTCCAGTGTAATCGCAGAGCTTTAACAATGAAAACATCGCAAAATTTAGGAGGAAGATAAGACCTTCAAATTTACTTTCATTCATTCATTTGAATGTAGGGCAGTTGTTTACAGCCCATAGCAGAGTCTCATGTATTTTATGTGCTAGATATTTTTTGGTCAAGATGAGAGAAAGAAAGTTCCAAGAGAAGTAAGCTATTCAGGCTATGCAGTGTTAAGAAACCTGCTCAAGTATATTTTTTAAAAAAAAACAGTGTTCACTTCTTTTTTTGCTTTGTTTTCTTTAAACTTATTATAACATTCTAGCTTTGTGCTTCATTTACAGAAAAGGCAAGGCAGTCCACAGGGCTGGGGGTGCAGGCACTTGCTCTGGTGAGAATTTGTTACAAAATCAGGCCTTTTGCTTCTTAAAAGTTCTTACTTCCTTCACACTGAGATTTCTCTAAACCATACACCGGTATGACCACTGAAAATAGGAGGAAATAAGTAAAATTCATTGTAGCATAGATCATAAAAGAGCCAAATAGATACAGAAAAAAATGTCTAGAAAACAAAACAAAAAACCAACGAATGACTGGCTATGTTAACTTGGAGGTCAGCATCAATCCGTTTGGAGGATACTCCCAGAATGCAATGCATTGGCTCCACCTTTGTACCTGCATCTCCTTCCTTCCAGACAATTTTGTTGGCTCTTTGTCCTTTGAAAACTTGCTATATGTACAGAAACAGATTAGCAGCAGGAAGCAGGAAATCTGTAACAAATTATGCTGTTACATGCTATTTGAAATGCATCTGCCTTGACTTCAGACACGTGGTGATGTTCAGGAATCCGTGGTTCTTACTGGAAGAATACAAGCACTGTGTGCTCCCACTGCCCGATTTTGTTGAAGGAGGAGAGCTCAGTGGACATCCTGCTCCGTTTATGAAATTTTGACAAATACAGATTCGGCTCTTTATCTCACTTGTACAATAACAAATACTTGGGTCTCTGAGGTCAAGCATCAATACTTCTGGTGCGTGAGTAACATAAGGAAGTTACTAACACATAACATACCCATGAGTGCCCATACGCATACATCACTAACATATCGGCATGCTAGCTATTCAATAGCACATGTTTATATAGAGATTAAAATATAAGAATTGGACTATTGATGAATAGTACTGGTTTATTAAAGGGATTTTGTTGATAAAGTGAAAGCTGAACTGCTGGCCTAAAGAAGCTGTATCACTAATCAGGTATGAATCTTGAGCAAATTACATAATGTCTCTAAAATGTCACATATCTCCATCAGTACTAGAGAACAAGAGAATTGGTTAAATAAGCATTCGCGGGCTGACCGTAAGATGCAGTGATAGGCATCCTGATTTCAGCAACTTCTAAATTCATTCTGCTTTTTCTGTAGCAAATTACTGCAAAAGCCACCGCACAAGTAACCAGAGGAAACTCCAGCTGTGGGTTCTGTTCCTTACACACACCCCAGACTCACTAATCTGAATGCAAAGGCCAAGCGAGTCAGTGATGCTCAGCTATAAACCCAGCGCTGAGGGAGACTGAGGCAGGAGGACTGTAAATTTAAGTCCTATTGGGGCACTTTAATGATTTGGGGAGAGCCTCTCTCAAAAACATACTAAAAGGGCTGAGGATGTAACTCAGTGAAAAACACTTTCTGTACTTTATTTAAAACTTGAATTAGGGAAAATTTTCTTTATGTTAAGGAATATGATAATTTTTTCATCATTTAAATAAGACAAACATCAGATTTGTAGATCACAGTCTAAGGTGACATTTTACCAATCCATAAATGCAATTATAAATAATATATATATATAGATATAGATATATATGCACAAGTATATCTTATTTTTTAAAATTCAGATTCTTTGTTTCAAAAGAAACTTCCTAAATTGTACACTTTTACAAAGGGAGAATTTAAGGCATGAAGACATTAATTTTCTGGCAAACCCAATATTTTAGCTGATAAATAGCTGCACCTGGATTCAAACTTTTGGAACAATAAACACAATAATTGCATATCTATTTACACTAGCTACAATTTTTATTAGCTTCATTTTATGTGTTGGAAGTTGGCTACTGCAGTGGAGCCAACTGGAGGCTTTGCTGCTTCCACTGGCATAAAGCAGGGCACCCCTCCTTTCCTCCTGCCCCTGGCACCTGCACTGCTGAACAGGACCTGAGGGTACAGCTGGGCACAGCTGCCCAAGTGCTGCTCCCCTGTCATGGGTGTCTGAGGGGCAGGATTCTGCGGCTGTCTGTGATGACTTTGCTGCAAATCCAGTGCCAAATCAGTGTCATGTCAGTGCTATTTGGGGGTTTTCTTTCTTTCAGGAGTTACTTGTCTGAACCCAAATTGCACCGATAAAGTGTTCTTTAGGAAAAGTTTATTTCCTTCCAGACCCAAAACTTTCCGTTGTGATATCATGCCTCACCCTCAGAAGTGAGGGTCTCTTTTGCATTAAATTACTTGGTATTCATGATTCATCAGGTCCACAGTCACAACCCTTTGCAGGATGTGTGTCAGGAGAGACTTTTTGTCTCTGGATGGGGACTGGTGGGGAGGACGGAGCAGGATTGGTTCTCTCCTTCTCTCTGTCTTCCTCTGGGTGACTGGGACTAAAGCTCAAGGCCTTCACGCTGAGCTACACCCTCAGCCAAATCTTTTTCAGATTCTCAGAGGAAGCTCACAGCTGGGTCTTTCACAAGCACAGCTGCCTGTGGGAACTCTCACTGTCTCCTGTGAGACACTAACTCAGGAGGTCTGACAGGAGGCAGAACTAAGTGGTGACACAGGTGACTAGGAAGAGCTGTGGACATAGATGCAGTGGCTCCTGCTGCCTGGCCACTCACCTCCAGGCCCAGCACAGTGGCCCAAGACTGGGGACTCCTGTATAAAGAGGTTTGTTACAGTTAGTCATCCAAAACAACTTGCTTGAGTTCATTCTGAGCCATTACTATCAAGGTAAATATTTCACAAGAGCACATTTTTATCATGAAAGCATGATAAGCATTTGAAAATAAGGAGTCCAATCACTCTGGGAGGCTGAGTCAGTAGTACCTCAAGTTTGAATCCAGACTGGACAATTTACTGAGAATCAGTCTCAGAAAAAGATTGTCCAAGGATGCTGCTCAGTGTGAAGGTCCTGGGTTTCAATCCTTAGTATCTGAGAGTGATAGAGAGAGACAGACAGACAGACAGAGAGAGAGAGACCAGACAGAGACAGAAACAGAAACAGAGAGACAGAGACAGAAAGACAGAGAGAACATAATTTAATTTTGGAAAAATAAAGTTCTCCCAGCTTTCTGGGGCATAAGGCAGTTGGTGATCAGCACATCTATAGCTTCTATCACTGTCCAAGACATTTGGTGGCAAGTAATTTATTTTACTCTTAACTTGGTTGAAGTTATCATTTAACTTTCTTACTCTGAAAAAGAAATTGCAGCCTCCAGAGAAGTTGCCTTAGTGATCTATTTTCTGCTGTCCACACAGCATGAATCATTTTGGTCTCTCTCTCCAAGCACTCAGTCAGCCTTCTGCAATTCCCTGTCTCCCGGGAAGATCACACTGTGGGAGAAGAAGGGCTTGTTTATGACAACCCCTGTCTTCTTTGTACTTTCTGATAGCTGAGCTAATTAAGGTTTCATGTTCTTGTGAAAAAGGAGAGTTTACCTCTGAAAGATGAAGGAGGGTGGCTTTCTAATAATAAACAGCTAAAATATTGCTTTATTCCTAGATACCTGGTAGGACTTGGTAGCAAAGAGGATCACACATGCCCTTCACACTGGCCCCTGCTTTGGGAGGTGACAGCTCTTTTGGGAGAATGATGTAACCAACACAAAGGAAAACTAAGGCGAGAAAGGGTTCAGGCTTGTGGGTGACCAGAATCAGCCACCCCGGCGGGAAGGATGGATGAGCTGGAAGCACTCGAGAGAAAGCAGTACAGGAAAGAAAGCTCTCTGCCCTCCTTTACTTGGCCGCGAGCAGAGCACAGATCAATGAAGACAAAAGACAACCTCTCCCCACTGCCCCAGCAGCAGCGAAGGTTAAGTGACAAGGTGGCATCAGGCCCCGACCTTCCGTGATGGTCAGAGGAGACCTCAGTAACAAGATTATTAACTAGCTGCTGACTGCCACACACTCCCCTTTCCACAAGTGGCTGCCCAGAGAGCCACAAAGTCCCTCTTCTTTGGTCTTGTCTGAGAAGTCACTGATGTTTGTGAAGATGCTATATATAAACCAGAACCCAAAGCTAAGTCTTTGAGAACTACTCAGCCTCTGAGTGTCTCCAGGGACTGTGTGGCATGTGTGTATTAATGACTTGCTTTTCTCTTCTTAGTCTGTCTTTTGTTAGGAGAGTCTTTTCCAGCTAAGAACCCATGAGGGTTGAAAAGTAGGACTCTTTCTCCATATCCAAAGGCCGTTTGGAAGAGGCTCACTAGTCAGTGGGAAAGGGGTGTTTTCAAGGTTACCGGACCTTGGCTCCAGGATTGCCTTCTATTTTTGTTAGAAGACTGACAGTGTTCTCGCCCTTGACCGTGGTTTACCGAAAAACATTTAACAAATGTTTCTACAGAGTACAATGACACAGCTCCACTCCCAGAGACTCATGTCTGTGGGGCCCAGGAGGACAAGGCCGGTTACAGAACCTGCCAGCGGGACCACGAGCAGGTTACTTACATTCTCTGAGTTTACTTATTTACAAAACGCGAAATGGATGATCCTTTGAAATGGATAACCCTTTGATGATGAAATTTTAGGATGATGTGCTCTCCGACTGCAAAAACACACTGCAATTACCATGGAAATAACTCATACTGAGACAGCTTATTTTTTTTAAAACAAAATGTTGAATTATATCCAATTTCCAAAACTTCAAGTTAACCAAGAGAAAGTTAGTTGTGGGAGACTGATCACCAGAAAATGTGCCCTTACAAATTGAGGCACAAAGTGTAAGGAGTATTAATCTCACTATGTTGAGTGCTTCACGTTTCACATCCCATGCGATGGAGAGTTTCTAAGAATCCACCCACTTACTCCTGTAAACAGCCTGCCATGTTTGGCAATGCTGTGGTCTCCACGATTCGGGGAAGGAACAGATCTAAGAAAAGAGCAAAGTCTGCCACAGCTCCAATAGCTCCAGGATAACAAACACAGGGTTTGCCGTCTGTCCTGTCCAGCTGCAAAGCCCAGGCTCATGCTTGAGATTACTGCTCACAGTGACCAGGTGCTGCCCCACAGAGGCTGTGAGTCTGGGCTCTCTACCCCCCTCCCCCAGGATACCTTCTGCACTGTTTCCTCCATCCCAGCTGCTGGACAGCCCCTGAGAGGGCTCCCTGCAGACCTGGCTGGCAGGAGAAGAGCTTCTCCCATCTCACACTACAAAGACAGATTTTGCAAGAAGGAAGAAGGACAATTCCAGGCCTTTGAGGTTGAAAGAGTGGGCAGCTCGATACTTTAGAAGGAAATCGGGTCTCAGGTATTGACTAAGGAGTGAAAGGGGCCGAGGGCAGCTCACAAAGACCACTACAAATGGGATATTCCGGGCTGAGCAGAGTGGGGTAAGAAAGTGACACATTTTCAGGCTGGACTAACTCAAGGGCTCTGCAAATAAAAAGAAAATTGTCATTCTGCCCTTGAAGCTGTTGGGCGTGACCTGAGGATATTAAGGAGAAAAGAGCTGATGTTTGATCCAAAAGCAAGAAAGATTGCCCATCCAGTTATTGAAAACAACAGAAGAATCAGGGTTTGTGGACGTGGACATGAAGGAAGAAAGGGTAGATTGCAAAATACAGCGGAAACAAGCTGGCCCATGAATGTGGCAGAAAGCAGGTCTGAGAGCAAAGAGTGTGTTTGAAGTTCCATGCTCATTTCACACACCATAATGAGCAGCAAAAATCATGCCAGCCGTGGTGATGTCACCTTTAAATATAAGCACACACCATGCACTGAGCAGAGGGGCTGCTCTTAGTTCTACAATTAAGTTTAACTTTTCTCAAATTTATTATTTATATCACTTTGATCCTTGATCACCAAACTTCAGACCCTGTGAAATATTACAACAACATTAAATCTATTTAGAAAAAAATTCTGTATGGTGCCTACTCTTTGGGAGTTTTTATCATAATCACATTACATTTAACATGAACGCATTACATTCTTACTCCTTAACTGAGCACCACCAAATGCAACTCTGAGCCATCTAAGGAGGTTTGTTTTTTTTTAATAAGAAAATATGTGCTGATTTTTTTCCTATCTAAAGATTAAAGTTTTGCTTAAACCAGTTGCAAAAATATACATGAGTTATTCAACAAACACCACCTTTTAACTTAGCTTTGTTTTTGTGGAGCAGTGGTCCATGCGCCCACATTTTCTTTTTCTACCCATTTGTGATCATCAGGATCTCACTGCTATGAACTGTGCTGTTACGAACATGGACATGGGTGCCTTGCCTTTTGTCTCCCTTCTTTCATTAACATATTCTTTTATGCAAAATTTTAAAGTTTAAATGTTCTCATTATTTGCTTTACCATAGATTTGAAAATTATGGTTTCAAATAATTGTGGTTGCCCTGAAAATTAGCATCATCATATTAATTTATGACAATCTAATTTACATTAATTTCACCTTAATTTTAGTACAGTGCATACAAACTTTGTTCCTGTTTAGCTCTACTGATGCCCTCTTTCATTTTATGGTTCTAAATTAGGTCTTTTATATTTCATAAACATTGTGAAAGCTTCAGAAAAAGGTGCATTCTAGAGAAGAGAAGAAAAAAATATATGAAGAAATAATGGCTGAAAAGTTCCTAAATTTAATAAAAGACAATAAGTCTACAGTTTCCAAGAAGCTCAGTGATCTCTATGTCAAACAAACTCTGAGATTTACAGCGACACACATCATAACTGAGAGCCAAGAGACAAAGAATACTGTAAGGCACCACAAAGAAATGATTCTTCCTGAGCAGATTGTCAATCAAATTAATAGTTTATCCCTCATCGGAAACCCTAGAAGTCAGTAGGCAGTGCAATGACATATTGAAGGAGCTGAAAGAAAAATATTGTCACCCAACAATTCTACATCACCCAAACTTTCTTTCAAAAGAGTGGAGAACTCTAGATGTCTGCTGATAAACAGTGAGAGATTCCATCACTGTTAGAACTCGTCTGTCTGCCAGAAACACTGAAACAAGTTCCTCAGGAAGGTGAGATGGTGGGAAGAACCCAAACCCACGTGAGGAATGGGAGAACATAAGTAAATTTTACTACTTAAGTATACATGGCATTTTAGATGTATTTTTGATAACTGCTTAGTTTTTCCTGAGTTAAAAGACATCTATCTGCAAAAAGCACCATTATAGACTAAGTGGATGGGCACATAATATACAAAAGAGAATTTCACAGCTATTCACAGATCGCTTCTGATGCCGTGCTTTCCTGAACTGTCTGGAAATAGAGGGACAGGTTCGTGTTGTCCCACTCCTCCTCCACAAGCACTCTTCTTCTCCCACACGCATGTGCACACACACACACACACACACATTGTAGTCAGGGGTTGTGAGGAGAGCAATTAAAATCAGGACATGGAGCTTATAATGTAGGTTGAGGGTTTTATGCTGGAGCCGAGAAGTCATGCTCAAAACAAAGACCAGGGATGCCCCGAAAAGCACCACAGCCATCCTCAGCGACACGGAGGTCCCGAGCTCCTCCTATGATAAGCACAGTCGAGTGCATGCCAGGAAGCCGGTGTGATGAGTTCACCCTGGAGATTAAGTAGCACATGTCTTCCCCTCTGGAGCCAGGAAGCGATGCTCAGTGTGAGGACAGAGCTTCTCCAGAACCAACGGCTCAAATCGCAACATGTAGGAGAACCCACAATGCCTCAATGCCTCAAAGCCTTCCTTCTCCTTCTCCACGTCTCTAATTATGCTGGCAACTTTTTTCAGGTGAAACTTCGATGCTCAGGGCCATGGTGATTTAATTCTGCTGGTGTTAAGCTGACCACCAGTTTTTAATCCATAACACACACACACATGCACACACTCACACATGCACACACACACACACACAGATGCATGGACACACAGCAAGCATACAACTCTCACCCATACAGAAACGAGCTATGTTCCACTTTCAAGGGCTAAGGTCTCCCGAGATTCCAAAGCACTGGACAGTTACAAATACCGGCTTAGGTCATAAGGAGGTAAATCCTTTCCAGACAGCATCCTGTCTTCCTGCAGTTCAAAGAGAAAACAATGCACTTATCAACTGGCAGCAAGGGGAACCAAATTTCCAAAACCAAGGCTTCTTTCCCTCCCTTACCCTATTGTACCTCTTTCTCGGGCTCCACGCCCCTTGGTCTACACTGTGGAAAAAAAGGCTTCTTTGATCCTCCTACTCTTTATTATCCTGCCTGACCAACTCAGTGCATCAGCACCTCTGCAAATGAACATTTCTCTTCATTGCAGTTTTAGTTTATTCCTTTGGTTTTGATCTCACATTTTTATCTTCTCCAGGATTTTTTGAGTATATTGTGGTTTCTCTCTATAGAGCACCACTAGGTTTCATCACAGATTAACTTTATTCTTCAGATGACAGTATCCAAGACAGAGAATATTGAATATATGCTCTTTCCTAGGAGATCTTGCAGCATCTAAATGCTTTTGAAATAAATTTTGCCAAATATGACATGCTAGAGAAATTCAAGAATTCAAAGTCACAACCCCAGCACATCAAAAACTGGTTCTGTTTTCTGCTTTTTCATGTCAAACTGAGGCTGGAAATCATGGTCGGCAAGAGTGGATAATGTGGTGGTGATTGAAAAGAGAAAAATATGTCAGAGAAAAGTGAAAGAAGGCAATGTGGTTAGTCATACAACTATCCAGGGAAAAGTCCTGAATGAGAATCATAAGGAAGGGGTGAATCCAAAGCTGTTTTTCAACACTTGCTACTCCTCTGGGACACTCAGTAATGGCAAGACATCACTGCCAGTTGCAACTGCCATAGCACAGCGATGCTCAGGGTATCACAGCTGAGCAGGCTGCGGGTGTGTCCAGATCTCAGCTGCAAGCCTGCACCTGCACACACACACCGCAGAATGGAGAGGTGAGATTCAGCGTCGGCCCCAGCCTCTCAAAAATACACACACAGCAAGGTGTAAAGCTCCCACACAGCAGGGAGCTGGAGCAGGGGAGGCTGTGCCCTGAAGGGTGGCTTCTCTGGGCTCCAAAAATGGGGTCTGGAGGGTTAGAATCACCCCGAAATGGGGGCAAAGCAGGCAGCTTGAGGGACACACTGAAGATAAAGGTAAGAACACATTTGTCTTTAAATGTTATCCTCCAAATGGGGATGTATTTCTGGTCAAGAAACTGATACCTTATGAAGCCTAGGAAATTGACATGACACAAGCAGATCTTTGGCCAATGGAAGGAGGAGCTACAGGGAGGCGGGTGGAGAGAAGCAAGAAGAAGGCG
The DNA here is from genome assembly GCA_004027455.1 of Hydrochoerus hydrochaeris. NCBI lineage: Eukaryota > Metazoa > Chordata > Mammalia > Rodentia > Hydrochaeridae > Hydrochoerus > Hydrochoerus hydrochaeris. Next base: position 120,924 of record PVLA01002249.1, on the reverse strand, counting down.
GGTAAGACGAGCGAAGGCGCGTTGGGCCCGGGCACCAACCCCCCGAAGTGAGTGTGCTCACTAGTCCTGCAGACAACCCTAAAAAAATGAAACAAGCATAACATTTGGTATGATGCAACCTCTTATTGTGACTTAAAAATATGATAAGGGTGCATTTTATATCAGTAAATATAAACCTACAAAACTGCACTATAATAGATTACCTTTGCCTTATGTAGATAATCCTCTACTGACAGACATGGGAATGCTTTTAATGCTTAGGGTATAAAATCATAATTATTTTCAATTATCTCTGTACCTTTGTTTTCATCCCCCGCACCCAAGCATAATGATCTTTACTCAAAAACTGTGCCAAGTTTAATTTCCACCACTACTGGATGAAAATTTCTATTCTCACCTTCAGCAAGAATGTGAGTTTTCTACTACTCAAAGTTTGTGCTGCACACCTGGGACCATTACAAGTAGAATGTGTGTGCATCTATTTACAAACCTGTGCAAATACACATTTCCACAAAGTCCAAGAAGGATGCACTAGATGATTGGGAATGGGCTTGTGGAGCAAATGAGACCAGAGCAGAGGGCACAGGCTCAGATGCCAGGTCCAGGGTTAATTGTGAGATGAGGCCAGGAAAATTAATGCCTTTGGTCAAGAAAAACACATTTTAAAGGAGAGAATCAATAGTGACAAGTTTCTCTATTACAAAATGCCCACTTTTCCAAGTTTCTTCTATTTTAATGAAATGTCAGCATTTTCTACCATTTTGAGAGTGGAAGAAAAACTCATAGAAAAGTTGAGACTGCAATGATCAGCCAAAGAGCAGGAAAATAAGCAAAGGCCACCATGACGGAAGGGGTAGACGAGATGATTTTTAAAATGGAATGGGAACATCAGGTCATCTTCCTGTATCCCGCGGCCTCCAGCACTCTGCAGTAAGATCCTTCCAGCATCTTTGGTATCGAGGGCCCGATTCAGCAGGGAAGCAGGATACTAAGGAGAAAGGATGACGGCTTAATGTTTACTTGACCTGGAGGGTTTAAGAAACTCAAAAGATAATGTTGCTCTCTGCCAAATTCCCGTATATGTAATGTTTACACATTCTCCACTTCAGAAGATTTCCAAAGCCATAGTTCTACAGCTGCAAGCTTGAAACTGTGAGTTTAAACATCTCAGCATAACAGCTGAGAACTTGACCTCTGGAAGAAAAGTAAATTCCAGGAAGCAGAGAGAATGTGGTTTCACAGGTTCACACCTGACCACCGTTCCTCAGGGCTTCGGAAGAGCAGGACTGTGGCAGACAGTCAGCCATTCCTGAACTTTTCAAGAAGCCCTTTTCAGAAAACACTGACTAAATTAACCAGTAATTAAACTAATTTTTGTGTTTGCATTGCTGTAAATTTCACTGCTTTGATACAATCACCATCGTTACCTTACAATCCCATAATCCCCCAAAACCTCCTTACGTCATTTCTTTAAAAACATATCATCTCCTCTCCACCACTGACTGGTAGACATTACTCTGTGCTGTTTCTGAAGCTCTCTCATTTCCAGAATAGTCTATCAGCAGGAAGATGTATGCATGTTTTGCGAATGTCTTCTCTCCCTGGATATGTACCTTACACTGATGATTCCATACTGGGACCCCTACAAATAGAGTACAGGCATTGACATAGAAACTTATTCAAATACACATGTTGATTTGGAACAGATGATAAAATATATAATTAATTTTAATTTTACAAGAATTTGTCAAACCCTCTTCCAGAAGCACCCTATTATGTAATGCTACCCTATTGTGTAGTTCCACACATTTATCAGCACACAGTGGTTGCTTATATTTAATTTTACATTGTCTACATTTAATACACATTTAATTTTACTCATTCTAATGAGTTGTGGTATCTTACTGTGATTAAATTTGCATTTCTATAATAGCTAATGATCTCATATACTTATTATTCATACATCCTGTTGGATCAATGCTTATGTCTTCATATTTTCTTCCCATTTTAAAACTAAATTGTTTTTCTTATTCTGCTGAGTTATGAGCAATCTTTAATATTCTGAATACATCAGATAAATACTTTGCAAATAATCCCTCTCTGGTTAATGGCTTGTGGTTCATATTTGAACTGTCTTTCACAGAGCGAAAGTTTTAAATTTCATTTCTCTCTGTTATTTATCTATAATCTGTCTGTCTATCTTCATCTGTCTCTCTGCTTTTGTGGTGCTGGGAACCAAACACAAGACCTTGTGTGTGCTGGACCAGTGCTATAGCCCAGCCCCTCCCAGCCCACCTGCTTTCCTGTTGTCTCAATCTTCCTGTCATTTATGGTGTAAGGGCTATGGATCCTCCATCTCTACTTTTATCAGAAACACCAGTGTGTTCAGACAAGTCAAAGCATATTTTCAGGATAGCTCAGTCTTCTCTCTCTGCCAGAAGCTGTCTTTGTGCTTGCGTCCTCCATGGGGATTCGTGGAAGGGAAGCACTCAGGCGTCTCTGATGGGTCTCCCTCTCCTGCCTTTTCCCTGATTTCTGTGCTCTGGTTGCTCTCTGAAATCTAGGTGTCCACCAATGGAGATTTAAGCGAGTGTTATCCAGGGTGCCTATTCTTGCGGATAATTTAGGGTGAATTTTTCGTCTCATGAATTATTTTCAAAGGTAATATAGTAAGCCTGGCAATGTTGAAGGACTGAATTGCATTCTAATCAAAAGATTATTACAGTAGCATAATCAAAAATTATTATTTAGCAAGGGGACCTTAAGAAGTGGTAGGAACTGCTGTTAAAACAGAATTGCTATGGTTTAAAGATTGAAACAATAAAATATAATCTGAATCTGCAGGCCTAGAATTAGCCATGTACACAAAATGTAATTCATGTTTTCTTGTTCAAAGATCTTTAAATTTAAGGTGGTCAAAATTAGGGAGAAGCTGTCTGATTTCTAAAGGTCCTCCTTGATGAAGAAACTTCTGGTGAGTACATTCAGAAAAAAGGGAACCATGAAAACACTTTCAGACAGGAGACAGCTTGGACAGTTCATCTCCTAACCAACAGGAGGAAGTTAAACTGAGAACAAGAGTGGTTTGACCTCGTTATGACCCAGTTGACCTTATGCTGAAGATCCAGTGCAGCTCTGGAACAAGAGGACCAAAACTCAAGCAAGGTGACTCACATAAGCCACAATATTTGCAATGTGTCTTTGGGGTTTTCTAATTAAACACAGTGAAATTTTCAGTATGATTTTCTTACTGTCTTCTGTGGTAAAGGAATAAAAGCAAAACGTGTCAGGTAGAATAGGATGTGCTGGTCTTCATTTAAGGAGTTGGAACTGGTGGCCCACAGGCACTGGGGTCTCTGTGCTGGGCAGGAGGGTGGTTTGGGCAGTTCTGTCTCCTTGCTCTAGTTGGGCTCTTCTGGGATAGATTGTGAACTTCTGCAGAAGGTTGCAAAGGAAATCTTGGGGGAATGCAAAGGAAATCTCATTGTCCAAAGGGAAGAAATGCAGTTCTGAAAGCTGCATGGACATGCTCAGTTCTTGAAGTTTAACTAGTTAATTTTCGGTTAGGACAAATTGAAATCCTATCTATGCATGATATCCCAGCACACATGTTTTCTTTGCTGGTAATTAAATATAGAATTGTGGCTTCAATTTGAAAAACTTCAGGAAGTTTAAGTTAAGGCCTAGTTTTTAAAGAAAAAAAATATTTCTTGTACTTCAAGAAATGTGAATGTAACTGATACATTAAAATGAATGTGACCATTGCTAATGTAATTGAAAGAACAACTTTATTACATGCAAATGTACATAAACACAGACATTCTTAAGTCACTAGCACATTATTTAATAATGATGACTCAGTCTATGCAACTATTTTAAACAATAATAGAATAATTTATATGTCAGTAATAGCAATTTTAAAACAATATATTTTATTGAGTAGGAAAATTATTTTCATAAGTATGCCCATTGGCTTATGCATGTAAGAAATAGCAACTTCGTCTCATAAGAAAATAACTTAAATCCATACACCTTGGTTTTAAAAGTACACAAACACATTTTAACTATGTGACATTCATCACCAACACTCTTCGGTGGTATTAAGTGCTTTTGAATGAAAACCTGTCCAGTGACAGAGGCATGCTCTGAACTTCATTTCCTTTCCATCTTTGGAAGTGGCTGGGGCCAGCCATGTTCTCAAGTCCTCCCTCCACACCACCCAGATTCACCTCCCACCTCCCAGGGCATCACAGGAGGTCGTCCTGCCTGCAGTACCGCAGCCACGGTGTAGGGAAACCCGAGCACTAGCAGGCAGCACGGAAGGCCCAGGTAGTGTCCCGTGTAGTAAGAGGGGGGTGGCATGAGCCAGCTGAAGTCAGCTGCTGCTGAAATCAGCGGGGGAGCTGATCACGCTGCGAGGACTCATTTGGTACCAAACGAAGGACCCTGTGTCCACCACTGGCATTAAGCCACTCTTGCGTGTCATTCAAAATTTGAGACTACAACTGCACAAGTAACCAGAGAAATCAAAGCAGGACTGAATATTTTCATGACTAGAAGAGGCCACAATACTTTGTGGCATGAGTTTCTATCTCAAAGCCATGCAGTGTTGGCCCCTGGAGTCTTCCTCCTGGCTTACCCTGCCTACTTTCCCATGAAAGTACAGATCCCAGGATTGCCCAGTGGGTCCTTTCTTCTGGAACATTCAGACCAGACTGCAGCCCTATCTGTCCATTTGCACTGTGTTTCACCCTCTTAACCCACCAGAGAGAGAACAGGTGAATTTCCCCACAGTGCTTAGCACATGGCTAGCAGATCCTCACTATGAGAAACAGTGAACAGACAACTGACATCTGTATGAATGAATGATCTTTAAAGAGCAGGAGAACGGGGCCACAGCATGACACTAATAAGCTGTGGGACTCTGAGAAACCGCTTGACCTTGCTAGGCCTTCAAGTACAAGAGAGGGTTAAGAACTGGACAGATGATCCAGAAATGGAACATCCCAGATAGGACTGGTGCGTGTGGGACAGAGGGTGATGGCGAACGAGGACCGTGCGGTACCTGCAGATGACTGGGTGAGCCTCAGCGCCCCCCAAAACGCATGCCTATGACTTCCCACAGCCCCAGCCCTCATGCTGCATGAGTGGAGCAGGTTAATGCAGAGCCAGAGTCCTCACTCTAGGATGATCTCCCAGCGAAGCTCCTCTCCAGCTCTCTCGGGATGCCCACCCGCCCAGCAGCAGCCAAACACTTCCCTGTGGGGTCAACGGCACGAAGCGTGTACAGGGGTCACATTTTAGACACTGAGTAAAGTAAAAACTAATAAGTGTCCAGAGATGGCTCGGGCTCTCAAACGAATGAGTGCAGGAGATGAGATCCATCAAAATAGGATAACCAGGCCTGTGAGATACCCGAGAGATACACGGCAGCTGGAGATTATACTGCCATTAACACCACCTGCTCCGATGAGCCCAGCCAGGGCGACAGTCCAGGTGGGTGACCACAAGTCCTCCACAGACCCCATCTCTCTCAGGAAGGCGTTTGTTCTACGTGAGGACAAGCTAATGCTGATGCTCGCCTGGTTCCCTTGGTGCGTGCTCGTCTCCCTACTGGATCAAAGTTGCCCAAGCAACCACACTTGCAGTCCTGTAGGTTGATGATACTTTGGTCCATCGCTACCCAGGTTGGGACTTTACTATATAGAACACTCCTGACACAGAGCCCTGGCTGCCACCCGCCCTGAGGGCACCTTCTGTCTCTCAGGAGCTTCTCTCTCTAAACCTCTCTTGCTCTTCACCTCCTTTGTCCTGATATCTGCTCTTCACTCTCAGGAAACACAAAGTGCACATCTGACATCTGAGAGGTGGAAAGAAGTGGAGAATCCAAGGCCTCTTGTCACCCCTCTTTAGAGACCAAATTAAGATCTGATGCTTCATAAGGGATGAACAGTGCAGGCAGGCAGGTGGCTCAGAAGATTAGGAGGGAGCCAGAAGGCCGAGCCCACCACTGCACGGGGACTCATGGAGATGGTGAGGTTGCTGGATGGCTTTGCCAACAGGACCTAACCCAAAGCAGACTGTGCCCAACCTGCCATCCTCATCCCTCAGGTGGATGATGAGGGTGACATCCAGGGAAGCAGAGCCCAGATTCCGCAGCCCTCACCATCCCAGTGTGGGGGACTGCACAGGTGGCTCCCAGCCCCTCAGAGCCTGGTGCAGGTCTCTGCTGTGAGGCTGGACCAGCCTCTCCAGCGAGGTCCCCCGGCTCCACCACGGCACAAACTCCCAGCCAGCCCTTCTCCTTCCCCATGGTGTCTGTCCCAGGGGACAGCTCTGCACACTTAGTTTCCAGGCTGCTTCTGACCCCCACCAGGGGACCTGGTCAGCACCATATCCACAGCCCTGCAGAATGTGACACCCAGAGAATACTCAGCAGGACACCGGTGATTGAGGACAATAGAACCATGGGGAACACTGTGTCATCTGTGAAGTTTATTTCAATATTTCTGAGGTTGGAATATGACACGGGCTGTGATATACAGGCTGTGAGTGTCTCTCTCTACCCCAGGTGTGTGCACGCAGAAGCAGTTCCCTTCCACAGTAAGTGCCACGGCCCGAGCAACCCAGCTGCTCAACCACGATAACAGGAGACAAAGCAACACTGCAGGTCACCGAATCCATGTAGAAAACCACTTCTGCAATCATTACAGAAATTGGGGTCTGTCCAGACGCTGGAGCTGATGGGCTCTGAAAGGCCATCTCTGCAAGGTCCCTAAAGAAACACAAGCAAATGAACTCCGAACTGTGTTCACCATGCTCGCAATACAGTTTCAGAAAGAATAAAGACAAACGCACGAAAGCCAGAAGTGTGCAAAGATTCTCCCGCTTGTCACTGCGGTTTTCACTGAGACGTTTCAGTTGTGCAAAATCTCTGAAGTGAACTCGCCCTCTGTGCTCTAATACATGCCACTCGCTGAGCTTCTGAAGTCTCTGCATATCGGGCACTTTCTCCAGGTGCATCCCTGAAAGAGGAATTGGGTCACAGAGGTCGGGATGCCACGAGATATTTTAATGAGCCTCTCAGAGAGGAAGAGGTCTCAACTCTCATTCTAATATTCTCTCACCACTTTTCCGCCTCTATGCGATTTAAGTTGTACTTTTGGTTAAACTCGTGAAACGCGTGTAATTCCCTTCTACGAGCTGTCATTCATTTCCCCATCTTTTCTCTCCACACGCTAATTGTCTTCCTGGGTGTGGCAAACACACGCTGGGGTAACTCTCAGCTCCTAATTGCTTTCCGCATTGATGTTGAGTGGACCTTGCTCTTCTGGAGTTTTTCATGGGTTTTACAGCGTTCACTGCCACTTCACACTCTGGCATCAGAGCGTTTGCTTTCTAGGTGATTAGGGCACCATCTCCCACAATTTGATTTACATTAAAACTGATCCAGTGCACTGCCTTAACTGAATGTTTTTCCTCTCAAATGGTTACCCAGGAAGCACTTAGGGAAGAATGCTTTACCGTTTAGTTGACCTCCACACCAGCCTGTCAGCAGGAACCCCTCCGCAGTGCTGGGGGTTGGTGAAGGCTGCCCACAGCCAACCAAGAGCGAAGCCCAAGAGAATCAGGAGGAAGCGAACAGAAGCCACTCTGAGAAGCCAGAGGCTCTCCGGGCCCTTCCGTGGGTTCCCGTGAGACGCCCCAGGCCAGGCCTGTGCTTGTTCAAAGATGATTCTTAAAAGGATCCGTCAAGAACTTTAAAAGGCTTTTGTTTCTTGGCTGAGGAGTCTGTTTTGTTTCTTTCTTAATAAATGAACTAAAATCATTGCCATTATTTCCTCACTCTAATACACTAACCATTGTTAATTTTCTATTATTTTGTTTTGAAATTCTGTATCATTTTTTTAACTTTTTGCATTAAAAAAATGGGTTAAACAGAAAGCGTTCATTCTAGGGGGATGTTCGCTCAGTGACGATAAACATGAAAATTAACTTATTAAATGTGGAAAGTCCTGTTCATGAAAACATCAGGCTTCTAGTATAATGAAATCCAAATTGGTACCTCATGAATAAGTGGAAAATTAATCAAAATGCGGTGCATGAAGTACTTCTGTACCCATATCTTTTGGAATGAACTATTTACAATGTTTACTTCTCATAGATCTTATGCTAACTTTGATTTTTTCTATTTTATATGTCTGGTCCCTATAACTTTCTGGCCTTGGATATTAATGAAATTCTTAAGAACTTCAATTTGCAGAAAATATATGTGTGTCCCTGAAACATTTTCAATTTAGAAATTAATTTAGGAACAAAATCATATTTTTTATTCTAGTTTCTAACATAAAGTTGCAGTTATATGAACCAAAAACAAAATGTTGGCCTCTAGCAGACATTAAAAGTCACATTAGAGATGGCAGCAAAACTAGTAAGAAACTACATAACAATGATGCTCACTAAAATATTAAAATTAAATGAAAACAAATTTCATATAAATGTTAAACTGAAACTTTTAAATCTATTTTGTTTTGTGGTTTGAAAAATGCATCTCTATGCATTCTAGGTTTGTCTTGAACACATTATGTAGCTCAGGATGACCCAGAACTCATAGTGATCCTCCTGCCTCAGCCTCCCTGGTGCTGAGGTTATAGATATATGTCACCACACCCAGCTTTGAAACTTTAAAAATCTCATCCCCATCAGGACTCTGGTCTAAATGTTGACTGTGACAATTCAAACACCAACTATGACCAGGACACCCACACCTGCCGTGGGATGAGCTAGTGCACTGAACTTTCTTTTCTGGATGGAGAACTAACCATCGTGTTGAATGTGTGCAAAGCACAGAGCACCAATGTGAAGAATCCTTCCCTGGGACTCAAACAACCACAAGCCAGAGCGTCTGCTGGCACATGTTAGCCCTGTCATGGCCTGTAAGCGGCAGCTGTGCCCTTTCTATGGATGCGCTATGTGGCGTAGAAGGGCTAGCTGAAATCCAAGCTGCAAGAGGCAGGTGCATGTCTCAATTAACAACAAAAAAGTGCAGCATATATTGCCACGAATTCCCTTCATTTTGAGCACACTTGTCCCATCAGTCCTGCCGGTTTCTTCAGGAATTCTGGAAGTCCTCCTTCCTAAGGATCCTTGTGAGGTCTGATCAAAATGTGAATGTCTCTGCTGGCTGCCCTCCACCTTAATGGCAGGCTCCAAACTACATTACAGTACATCCCACGCACCTTATGCACAAGACATAGCACTGTGGAACTTCTGGCTCTGCCCAAAGTCAAAATGACCGTGAAAGGTAAAGGCTTTGAATCACTTCAGGATTTCAAGGTAGCCAGGACAGCGCAAGTAGACACTCATGAAAAAAGACTTTCAGAAAGTGGCAAGAATGAGAGACAAGAGTGCCTGAAAAGAGGCAGAATGGCGAGGGGAATTCATGCCAGTGCATCTGAGACTTAAATGTTTTTAAAGGTTAATAGTCATTCTGTGTTTCAGCCACACGTCATAATTGTGTTACTTCGATTTGAACCCTTAACTCGAAGGCACATCTTTCTTATATTTGCAGTTCATCTTAAAATTGAGAGGTAATGCTTGCTGGTTCTTGCTTTGTTATAACTTGCTTGGTGGCTGGGCTGTGTGTGCCCTCATCCACTTGAGGACCTGGTGTGGGGGGCTCTTCTCCACATCTTTGATTCCTACAGCAGGAGGGGACTGACTTTCACTTTGCATCTCAACAGTAGTTTTAGAAATTCCCATTGAGCTGACAGAACTGACTATTTCTGTGGGAATCTCAGACTCTGGAGCCACCAGAAGGATACCAAATTAGTGAACCAGGGCAGGAAGCAGGGCGTCCACAAACCACGAGGGTCATGGCAGGCACACCCCTGTCTCCTGCCAGGTGCACACAGCTGGGGATGCAAAAAGAACAAAGAATGGCTCCAAGCTGCAGTTTGCAGCAACTCCAAGGATCTCAACTTACGTATGAAATTTTCTGATTTTTGTAAAGAAATTTTAGACCTAATATAAGGTGCCCAGTGTCCCTAAGTCATGTATTTTCTACCTTTGACTCCTTTTTAGGTTCCAGTGAAGCCAGCAGTAAATGGGACCTGTAGTTTTGTTGGATGGATTTTCTTTACTTTGGAAACATCTTCTCACTTTTCCAATGGCATCATCTTTGTGAGACTTTCACAAATGAAAAAGCAGTGACTCTTGAACTACTTTTCTTCGCATACTCGTGTGTGCATCCTAGATATCAGTGAGGAAATATTCCCATACAGAGAGCAGTGAATCTTCATAATTCTGAGAGACATAAAATGTCTTGTTTTCCTCACGTTCAATCTGACGGAACTAGGGTTAAACTACTTTCTGAGCTAACTTTGTGAAAGGCCCGTTTGGCTTTCTAATCCTCAAATGACCTCAGGTGGTGACCTTGCTTCTTTGTGGAATGTGTATTTTCAGGCTCAGTCATTAAAGTCAGATCTCAGTTGAAATCATGTGCTCACCTGAGAAATTGGGAAAATTTTCCTAAATTTCTTTTTTTTTTCAATTTTTATACCACTATTTTTTGTTCATTCATTTATAGAATGACTCAAGTGATTCCATGCATTGGCTACTGGAAACAGTGCTGCATAAGTATGGACAATTTTGATGATAGGTTTCTGATTAGGAAGATGATTATCATACCTGTTCTGATCAGTAAGGTGATTACTGTAATAATTATAACCTGCAAAAGGATTCATAAAAATCCTGCATAGCACTTGGAATCTAGTGAATCTTCACTGTAGGTTAGTTTTTATGATAAAAGGAATAACATGAAAACTACCTATTATTATGGCCCATCTTCCACTCAACCATGTAATATTTATTTAGTTCAAGAAATTTTGATAAATGCCCGGTTAGGGAATGAGTCAAATGTGAAACAGTTGCTTGCATTTGCCAGTAGTATTTGGGTGCTTGACTTTCTCCCTGTGGGGTTAGGATTGCATGTCAAAGTCTTGTTTCTCAAAACACAGTTCCAGTGCCCTGAGAAGGAACATAATTCAGGTCCTTCAGCCTCTGCAGAGCTGACAAGATCTAACCTACGGGAAATTACCTGATGGACTCGGATACAGTGCCTCTGAGCTCCCATCTCAGCATTTAATTAGCTTCTGTTACATAAAAAGCACTTGAAATTCGGATATCTTTGTCTTGAGCATAGATAGACTTTTAATGCACATGTATATTAAAATATGTGTTTATATATTCAAAGCATATACATATATACAGTAATATATACAGTAATATATACACATATATATGTGTGTAATATGTTCATATTCACCAGGAAGTGAAAAATAAAGACTTAGCAATGTAGTATATACAGTAATATATATAGAATATGTTCATATTCACCAGGAAGTGAAAAATAAAATCTTTTTAGGAAAAGCAATCAATTTGCTTTGGAAATGCAACCGATCGACAACTCCAGTGTCAATTACCACAGTAACTACTGGTACTGGTATTGATTGAATTTTAGTATTTCACACACAATAGGAATAGAAATTACCACCACAATAATAATAATAATAATACTAATAAAGCACAGCTTGAAAGACTTTGTGACGTGAAGTTCGGGTCCTTGGGTGTTATAGATTCTTTCATACCCTAGATATTTTATACAGAGTAAAGCTATCTAATTTCTAAAATCCTGGCCATCTAGCACCTGATAGCATCAGGAGATATGACTTATTCAGTGACATATAGATAAACAGTCAAAAATGTTTCTAGTTATGTTTCAACAATAAACATTCAAAAATACTCAAGTTCCATCATATGAATTCATTTAAATAGTAAGAGACTCTGATTAAGCACCTATGAAAGCCCATGGCATTCTTTTTATAAAGACAATTCCAATAACACTCCAACAGGATTCCCCCCTGTTAAATTAACTTTGCAGACTTCTAATGGATTTCTTAATTAGCCTTGTTATTAACAAGAATATTAAATGAACTAAAATCAGCATTGACAGCCTCCTGTAATAAACACAAAATGAAAAGCAAGATTTATGCACCTTATATTTCCCCACCCAGCCCAAGCTTTTAATAACCTTACAAATGTATCGCAATTAATTATTCAGCTGTTGAAGAGTAAAAAGAGCTCATGGCCTGTCTGTGTGAAGGAGACATTGGTGTCACTCTGGGGCTGAAGCTCGGGGCTGAAGTTTCTGCTCCTGTTCAGCTGCCCAGGAAGCTGCCCTGCTTGCATGGCACATCTTTCCAAAGAAGCTGTGGCTAAGGGACATTCACTTAGCATCCGCATCTGTACTAGTGTGCTTTCTCCTTTGGGAGGAAGTCATTTAGTCAAAAGGGGGGAAGAGTTGAATCCCAAACCCAAGACTTCTGAGTGAACAATGTCTTTCCTCTGAATCACAGTAAAGCCTTGACACTTGGACACTGACCTCCACTGTGTGCTGCTTTATGCATGGCACATGCCCCTCATTTTTATTTTTGAGGTATTTCTGTGTAATTTGAAGCAGTAAATAGGAATGTCACACAAGAAAGCCTAGGCAGAACAAAGGCAACCATATTAAATAAATCTCCTGACAAGGTGAGTCTCCAATCCCACCACCAGCCTTTGATCGGGTTACATGCCTTGACCTGCTGTTTCTCCATAATCACAGAACAGCAGATCAAGAAAAGACGATGGTCAGACTTTTCCCAGGAAAAGACAGAACATCTCTCTCCTGAACTCCTGGAGGGATTGCTCTTCCTCACTGATGCCCACTTGGTTTAATGAGATGAAGCGTAGGTGAAAGCTTTCTGGGGCCATCGGCAGGGCTCTTGGAGACTTCAGGGAGAAATCTGAAGGCTCTGCTGATAGGCCTGTGTGATGTTCATAAAAAGCTGACAAAAACACCAATTACCACCACAATAAGGATAATAATAAAGCACAGCTTGAAAGACTTTGTGACATGAAGTTCGGGTCCTTGGGTGTTATACATTGAAAACTGGTGGCCAACTTAACACCGCTGAATGAAATCATCATGGTGCTGAACTTAGATGTTCCAACTGAGGAAAGTTGCCAGCATGAAGAGAGACATGGAGGAGGAGAAGGGAGGCATTGAGGCATTGTGGGCTCTCCTACGCGCTCCTGTTTGAGCCGTTGGTTCTCCTGGAGGAGTTCTTCATGACTGGCTTCCCCGTGTGAGTTCGAACCATTGTCATCAGAGGAGCTCGGGACCTTGTTGGTGAGAGTGGCTGTGGTTCACTTTGGGGGAGCTCTGGTCCTCACATCGAGCATCACTTCCTGGCTCCAGAGGGGAAGACGTGTGCCATTTAATCTCCAGGACGAACTCATCACGCTGGCTTCCTGGCATGTACTCGACTGTGCTTGTTGTCAGAGGAGCTGGGGGCCTCCGTGTCGCTGAGGATGGCTGTGGTGCCTTTCAGGACAGACCTGGTCTTTGTTTCAGCGTGACTTCTCGGCTTCAGCTTAGAACCCTCAACCTACCAGCACAGCTCCTTCACCCCACTGGCATAGACTTTCTAGGTTACACCATGGCTGACCTTTGGGCCTTCCCAGCATGGATCCGTAAAATAGACTGGCATTGACCTTCTTGTGGGCTCTAGACCTCCAGCTGGACTCGTGGGAGGCACTGTCATGAGCTCTGGGTCTTCATCTGGACTCATGTGGGACATTGCTGTGGGATCCAGGCCCTTGGCTGAATATTCTGTGTCTTAGTGTTGTGGACAGATTTCCTGCACTTTCTTGTCTTTAACTCTGGTGACCATCATAAATAATGTTATAAATTCTGTGTCTCGCTTCTATGTTCTCCTCACAACCCCTGACAACAGCATCGGTGAAACAGGTCATTTAAATCAGTGTGATTGCAGTTTTCCCTCTCAAGAGAATGAAGAAACCTTAGCTGTCATCTTTTTTACCTTAATATAAGGAATTTTGCTATTATAGAAATGAAGTATGATCCTCCTGTAAAAACAACTGAAAACCTAATTTTTGTATGCCTAAGGACCTCATTTTGTAAAGAAAATGTTATGTATTGATTTATTAATTCTATTAAGCAAAACTAGAACATTTACAGTTACTCCCGCACACATAACTGGAGACGTCTGGAGTCCAGGCAGCTCACTCATTCATTCAGCCACAGGGGCTGTGCGCAGCAGTGACTCACACAGGGGCTGCTCTGCTGTCCTGCGTGGGTCAGCTCTGGCAGGACCTGCTGACCCCTGGAGAAGCACAGGTGCTTTCCTACCAGTTCATATGGACGGGCGGGTGGCACAGGGACAAATTCCAGAGGGTGCCAGGGCTGCCCTGCTTTGAAAAATGACCAAGGGAGAGCTGCCATTAAAAGGAAGGGCACAGGGAACTCCTGGTGAGAGGGACCAGGAAGCCAGGACCTGGGTCTGCCCCGGTGAACCTGTTGTACAGAAGGCATCACACCCAGCTGACCATGGACTATAAGTAAATGGAGTAAGAGGAGAGGGGGGGAACTGGAGATTAACACTTGAGCTCTGGAGTCAGGCGTGAGGTCGAGTGCTGGATCATTCAGCCTCTAGCACCTGGGAAGCCTTCAGCTCCTGACAGCACAAAGGCTGGTAAGAACACACGGAGCCCAGGCGGCAGTCTGCACCGGAAGCGGTGAATACTGGCAGCCGTCCCAAGCTGCAGAAGTGGGAACATGGTGTGAGCGGCCCAGTCTGGAGGGGCAGGGGAGTGTTTCTCAGTCGAAGTCACAGGCCAGAGACCAGAGAAATGGGCAAAGATTCCTGCAGAGAACACAGTGAAAGGAAAGAGGATGAGGAGGGGTTGCCTGAGGAAGGAAGGGCAGCTTCCCCTTGGACAGAGAAACCTGCTGCTGGGTGCCAGGTAACAGGCAAGTGCTGAGATTACAGCCAGGTTGAATCAACCCAATAAATAGCGATGTAAAGGATCTGATTAAACCTTTCTCCGAGGAGCCGATGCAAATGCCTGATACATTCAGGCAAATATTCCCAACAGTATTAGTCACCTGGGGCCTCAGGCACCACACTCATTCGGACGGCTCAAACTGAGAAGTAGGGAACAGTCTGGGGTGCAGCTTGGTGGTGGAGGGTTTATCGTGTGCAAAGCCCTGGGTTCAATCCCACCATTGGAAAAAATGACAAATAATAGTGAGAGCTGGTAATGATGTGGAGAAACTTGAACCCTCATACACTGCGGGTAGAAATATAAGTCGGCCTGTCACTTTAGACAGCACTTCCGTACATCTGAAATGTTTAAACTTGGAGTCACCCTACCATCCAGTGAGCCGCCAGCCATACAGTGGAATGCGACCTGGCTACTGTGCAGATGACCGTGGAGGAGCTGTGCTGAGTGAAAGCCCCCAGGCGCCCAGTTTCATTTCTATGAAATGCACAGAACACGCTCCAGAGTCGCAGAAGCGGACTGAGATTGGGCGGAGCTGGGAAGGAAGGGGACCTGAGGCTTGGAAAGGTATTAGCTAAAGGACCAGTGGTTTAGGCCACGGAGAAACTGTCCTGGCACTGAGTGTGGCCAGCATTTCACGTGTGTGTCAATATACCGAAAGCCACTTATGCTCATGGAAGGAGTAAGTGGTGTATCGGGTCTAGCAGTGTATAGGAGCCGAGTCAGAGGTGGTCCAAAGGTGCTCCTGTCACTTAAGAGACTCAGCTTCTCCCCACTGCTTCCCCAAATGAGCCAGATTTCAGCATCAGTACTTCTGTGCAATAAAAATGACCTAGCTTTTAATGTATGGGATATGTGATTTGATCTGAAATCTGAAGCCATACATTTTCACTGGCATGCATATTAATTACCTTGAGCTGTTCTATACTCAGCAGCAGGAACGGATGCAGAGAACTCAGCATGGCTGTTCAAAATGTGAAGAATAAATGGGGAACTTTGAACTTCAACCTTAGAAAATCTGCCAGCTAATGTGAGTTTGGTCTACTGAGATGGCATTCCCACGTAGGGGAAGGGATGGCATTTGGGCTGCTCACTCTGCATGATGACTTCATAAACACTCTCTGTCCCTTCGTCTTTATACCCTCTCTGTATTCACAATCTAGCCATTGCTGTGCTTCTGGTCACCTTGGCAAACAGCATTGCTCAGTTTCTCATATTCCTTCTCTAAAGAGCCACAGTGCACTAAAACACAGATCTCGGCTGACAACACCGTATTTCCACTCTGAATGACAATAAAAGGCTATTTAACAGACACGGACTATTCTCTTCTAAACCACTGTGTTCTGAGCACGTTGAAAACAAATGGGCCTCTCTTGGTGGCAGGATCCACCCCGAGATAGAAGTGACCGAGGGAAATCATTGAACCTGCCGCTTCTGACACACTCAGTACACTTTGCCTTTCCTCAGAGGAAATTTTTTAAATTTCTTAAACTCAGAATATATACATATATATATATATATATATATATATATATATGAATATGACAGGCATTAAATTTTTCTGCCTAAATAGCTATTCAGAGGTGTACAAAAATCTAGAAATAACATACTGTCAATTTAATGTCAGAATGTCTATATAGATAAATATTTGTATTATTATTGTGTATTTTTTTTTCCAAAATCTAACGATGGGGTGAGACAGCACTGCTGGTCAGTGAAAAACAACCTTAAAGTTGAAATGTAGAAAAACCCCATATTTTGATTCTTGATATATCAGCATGCATCATGCTGCCTGAATTACCGAGATGGCGGAAATGTGCAGACAGACAGTAGCACACTATACGCAGGGCTCTCAGAAGGCTGAAGAATTATTCCAAACAAACTACCTAATTCCCTGGCAGCCAGGAGGTGGGCTGACACGTGTTTTTAGCTAAGTGGCTTCAAAATTTCCAAGTATACCCTCTAGGACACCCAAAGAGAACACAGCATTTCAGCTTCACCAAATCATTTAGGGAGGACTGGCATCTGGAATATTTTAATATGCCATCTATTCCCAGTCCAGAGACTACTGTCTTACAAGTGAGTCCAATCATAAATGAGAATTAGATGTGGTAACTATCTGAAATGAAGAAAAACAGCAATTTTGCTCAAACTTTTCCAGTGGAATAAACAAAATTATATCTCCAAGGCAAAACAGAAGCATGAGCAATCTGCCATGTCAGAATTCCAGTTCTCCTCAGTCATTTTTGCTGCTAAACTTAGACCAGTCCAGAATCCAGCAGGGAGCATTTTGGGCTAAGTGGTTGGAATGCCAACATGGGTGCTGGGCGGCAGTGACCCCTGACATGACCACTGGTTCCTGGATGGCTAAGAATAGGCAAGAGTAGATTTTCTGGCTCAGAATGGACAGCTGAAAGGAGCCTCTGCATTCTTACTCTAGGGCCTGACTCAAAGGTCCGGGGTAAAATTCAGGTCTCCTGGTCTGGAACTGAAGGTTTTCTGTGACTGGAGACTGTCTCAATATCTACTGACTGATGAAAAAATGTTTTTCTCTCTGATTTCTCCTCTCACTCTTTCTTTGTATGCTCCCTGCACACCGCACACACCCCTCTGTGCACACACATCCCTCGTCACGGGTCCTAAATGTTGTACACATCGCTTTGTTTCCCAGAACAGACTGCAGCTGCGTATGGTCCCTGCCTTTCTGCCTTCCGTGTGCCCTTGGCACTGCCTCACTGCTTTCCTGACTCTTGAAGCATTGTATCTGAAGTGTTTGTTCAGACTCAGGCTTGAGCACTGAGGAGGAGTCGCCTCCTTGAGTACTTTAAGAGCTCCCGAGCACTTGAAACTTATGTTTAGATAACACTCCATCTCCTCCAGATTTTTGTACAATTCCATTTATTCGTGTCACATTTTGGGAGGACTACACTGTGCAGGTTTTGTGGTTTCAGTTTTGTGAGCTTCTTGAGGACAATGCCCATCTGTTTATCATCCTGGACAAGACAGCCTGGTGCTTTAAACAATGAAGCAAACAAGCACACCCCTGTGCTCTCCTCTCTGCCGAGGACTGTGGTGGGCATGGAAATGAACGTCTGCACCGTGGAGTGTAATTAACATATGTGAGGGGAAGTACACCTGCAGAGCTTCACGCATTTCGCTGGATCCAGCACGGCCTTGAGGACAGCCACTGTTCCTGGGGCTGTTTACCCTTGTCCTCAATGTCTTCTTCAGCAACATCTTGCTGTCAGGGTTAGTGTCAAGGTGACAGTTCTCCTCACCACCTTAGCCCAGGGATGCATGTTAAGGACCCCTGCATACACTTTCTCTGCCTCGTGCACTAAGTCTCTCTTGACCTTGACGATGAAATTTAACAGTGCCCTCTTACCTGGCTATTTGCTAAATCTTATCTCCCTAAGTCCGGCTGTATTTCTTCTCTCCTCTGCATCTCTGTTAACTGAAGAGTGTGTTTCTCACAGGTGACACCTTGTATCACCCAGGGCACCCTGTAGGTGTCGCTTTTTCTTAGCTGAGGACAAACAATAGATACTAAGAGAATCAAAACCTACTCTAACAATTACATTAAATACCAAGGAAAGATTTTTTAAAATAGCATGAAATTATGCCAAGAAACGTTAGCAAACATCGTCAAAGTGTTAAGAAATAAAAATATGTTAACTAAACAGAAATTCCCTTACAGGTCTATGTCAGCACCACAGATGGACTGAAACAAAGGCATTTTAAATTCAATGTAAGTGAACTGATCCTTTCATACTACCCCAAGTAAAAGTCAGAATCAAGTCTGAGATACACACAGGGCCTTAAAAATTGCTAAATGTACACAACAAGGTGCAGCCCAGGGCAGTAGGACTCTGGCTGCCTTCTTCCAGGATACTCCTAGAACTCAGGGCACTGTCTGCCGTTTTACACATCCTCAGTCAATGCTCGCCGGGCAGAGTAACCCACGGAAATACAGAGTGTGAGTAATACGCAGAGCACCTGCTTTGTAGCTAATCTCCAAATATGCCTGTATGGCCATGTAGTTAATGCTTTGGGCAAAACGTGCATTCGCAAATTAAGTTCCATAAGGAAAACACGCGGATTATGGGAAAGAATCCGCTCTTGTACAGGAACAAGTTTAAATAGTATTCTCAAAGATAAGGAAATGATGAGTCCCTGGCTCTCAAACACACATGCCACTCACTGTCGGTGTGGGCTCCTCACAGACAGACAGGCAGGAAGCAAAGCTTCCATTCTCCCGGGGAGCCCTCCTCCTTCCCTGGGGGGAGACTCACTGAAGGGCAGCGCCCTTGGGACTGGCCCGGTGTATTCGTGATGACTTCTGTCATTATACCAAGGAAGCAAGGCTTGAATCCCTGGATAATTATCTTATAGTTCTCCGTAAAGCCATGCAAGTGTTCAGGTTGTTCTTTAACCTCAGGACATTTAAAATATGTTCCGCACAGTTACAATCCACATTTTGGAATTTATAAAAAAAAATCTGGTTTATCAGTGATTTATTTTTCATCATGTAATATGAAAATACGGTGCAGAAAGTATTAAATAAGCTTAATGGTTCTGAGCCATTAAATTGACTACTTCCTAAATACTCTGAATTTTTTCTGGTCAATCAACAAGTTAAAACTAAATATTTAGAATCCCTCCTTTAGTGTGTGAGGCTTAGCACCCTGGTTCTCATAAATACAAGCAGGTGAGTCTTCAACAGCATTAACAGATAGCAAGAGAAAACCTGAGAAGCAAGGAAAGAGAATGAAATGTCTTGGAAAAGTAATTCTGCTTACTGGTTTGAGATAAAAGGTGTTCCTTGGCTTCTAAGTGCTGGGGATGCATTCCAAAGTCTTATCATAGAGCTGTTTTATAACATACAAGAATCCCCATGTAACTGATGCACATCACATTTTGAAAATAAAATTTTGTTATATTGCCTTGAGCAACTGTCAAAACTAATAGTTTGCAACATGGTGACAAATTTGTAGACTATGTCCATGGCACCCACCACCCTGGATACTAGCTGCATAGGGAGCTGTAATGCACTGAGAATTCAGCTATGTGATGAGCTAAGTTTTACTGAATACACAGACTTATACTATATATACAGAATCTGCCAAGAAATGCGTCCATAGTTGAGCGGCTTTCCATGGCATTCATTGTCTGGACTGTACTGGGCACTGTTTTGAGTGCTTCTCATAATTACAGAGGCCAAAGGTAACTTGTAATAAGCTCATGATGTCTCTATAAATTTAGTATTAAAATATGTACACAAGTTTTTCTTGTCATGATGTATACATTTGTTGGTGGGCTCTGTATATGAATAACAAGAGACCCTTTATGTACAAAAACTGATGATTGAAAGAATCTTGCTATTGGTACTGAACTTACGGTTTACCACAGAGTCTTATTATTTGAAATGTATTTACAAATTTTATAATTTGTTTTTTTAGCATTTGAATTGTCACACCAATTAAAAACCTTGAGGCAAAACAGTTGCTGATTTATTTGACAAATTAATATGAATAAGAGTTTACGAGGTTCGTTAGCTTTTATGAATCTCAATATGCTTACAGCAAATCATCACGATGTCACTAATGTTATGTGGAGTGGAAGGGACTCAGCTTTACTTACTAGAAGGCAGGATGTGAGCACCCAGCGGCAGCGGGTGGCCTCCCTTCTCCTCTGGCTGCTCTGTCTGTCCGAGTTGACCCAGGTCGTGAGAGCAGACTGGTTCTCCCTTACTCACATGAGGGCACAGTGCAATCCACTGAGACTTCAAAAGTCCAATTCATCAGCCTGACTGTCTGCCCTCCCTGCACTGCAGGGCCACCTGCCAAGCACTGCGGAGCTGCTTGGGTGCCGAGAGCCTCAGTCTCTCTGTATCTCAGGGAGCAAACCATCCTGCAAGCACATGTGGTCCTGCACATACATGCGTGGTGTTCCTGGCATGCGGCAGGCAGTTTGAGCTGAGCCAAACTCAGGTGGGGTCAGAGGCTGAGCTAAGGGAGCTCCAGGCCGTGCTTAGCAAGAGCATCACTTCCAGACTCCCTTGGACCTATGGAGAGGCTGTAATTGTGTCTGTCCTTCCATCCTGCTCTGTGGTTTAGAATGGGTCATCTGGAGGAAGCTGTAAGTGATCACTTGAAAGAAGCAGCCTTTTTAGGGTAGAGTTTGTGGGAACTGATGTTCTGCTACTTCAGACAAGAACTCACCACAGTCAGGGTGGTGCTGGGTTTTGCACAGAACACTGAAGCCCACGAGCCACTATGCAGGGAGGGGTCTCCCAAGCCTCTGCAGCATGGAGACCTCCAGGACTCCCCCTCTCTGAAGGAGCCACAACCTACAAGACACTGGCAGCCACAGGCCCAAAAGATACCGAGCACACAGCAGGTCTGGGGGCTTGGTGGGTCCCGGGCCTGCACCTTGGGTCTTTCATTTACATGAGGCTCAGAGTTGGGAGCACACTCTTCTCTGTAACAGCCTCTGATGGTGTGTTTGTGACAGTGTCTGCCCCCCCACCAGCTGCCACGGGAAGGAGGAGGTCTGCAGGCCCATGGCATCCATGCAGGCTGGCTCTGGGGCAGAGACCCAGCTCACTAGAGTGTGCAGAGTCCAAACTCTGGGCTGTGAAGATGCCAGGCAGAGCTGGCCCTTGGCAGAGGCTTCAGAGCCCAGGGAAGCAGGCGCTGGGCAGAGAGTTGTTGCCCCAATCACGGAGGGAGGCGGCTGCTACCAAGCTTGTCCTTTCCTCTCTTAACTAGCACAGGTAAAAATGACAAGGGTGAGCTATGAAACAATCACTTTAATTGGAGTGATAATTACAACTCTCTAATTATGCCAGTTGGCAGCAAACACAGTATTCCAACCCATCATTTACCAGGATGCTTAATTATCTTGTGAATCACCGCCCCTAACCGGATAGATAGACAAGGGCTGAGAACCAGATAATACAAATTTCCTCATGCAAATCACCAAGCAAAATTTATTTTGTGATGGGCGAAAGCATTTGATTGTCATAAAATCATTTTGGGAAGCTCTCTCGAAATCCACGTTCACTTAGACTAGGCAATGACCAGCTCTTCTCTGTTTACTTAAGTGGCTTTGTTCTTAATTGGTACATCAATCATTAAATGATAAAAAGCAGTTGTGAATGTATTTGGGAAGCCTTGATGATTGTAAAGTAAAATAAACTTTTACTAAAATAAATAAATAGAAAAGTAAACTTTGTAGAAAATTTTAGAAGAAATTCAATTTTATTACCTGCAAGTTTGTATGATTATATGAAAATTAATACCTAGCAAAGACATGATCAGATACAATCTTTCAGTGGCTGGATAAAAATGATATGTGTTTCAAATATTAAGTCAAATCAAGTGCCTTAAGTTTATTTAAAATAATTTACTTTCAAATATTTAGAAAGGACTCCTTCACTAAAATTCTTACGGAATACTGTCAAATCCTAAATCAAAATACATTTTATGTAAATTTAGGCTAGTGTGTACTTTATCTTCAAAAATGGGATACATTCTTTTTGTGAGTTATTTTGATTTCTTATTTAAAATAATATTGTTTTAGCTGGAGATAAGGGAAGCAGATCTTTGCCTCCACAGCTTCTGTTGGAAACATAGGAGTTAATAAGGAGGGAGAGGCTGGAGAGGGGCGCAGGCAGGGAAGGCACAGATGTGAAGCAGCAGTAGTGTGTTTGCTTGTCTCCAAATGTGTGCCAGCATTTTTCTTTTGCACGTGTGTGGGGAAGCCTGGGAAGCAGTGTCTGGGCTAGAAAGTTTGCTCCCATTTTTCTCCAGTGTTACAGCCCAAGAGGACAGAGCCAGGCAGAGCGTGCATCGGTTTTGTCATTTGTCAGTTCCTTCAGACTGGGCTCTGCTTACCTGAAACAATGGAGGAGGAGGGGGAGGGGGGAGGAGGGGGAGGAGGAGGAGAAAGAGAAGGAGGAGGAGGAAGAGGAGGAAGGGGAGGAGGGGAGGGGAGGAGAGAAGGAGAAAGAGGAGGAGGAGGAAAAAGAGGAGGAGGAGGAGAAAGAGGAGGAAGAGAAAGAGGAGGAGGGGGAGGAGGAGGGAGAAAATAATCCACTCTCGGATGGAAAACAAGCAAGCACATTCAACGCCACCCAAAGTTTACAATGACATTCTCCGGCTTCTGAAATACTGTGTTGTGAATATCAGGATCTCATGGGCAACAGTTTGCCTTTCCAAAAAATCCAGAATAGCTTAGTGACATTATAAGTGACATGCAAGTGTTATCTAACCTTTCCTGGGTTTTCTGGCCACCAGCTAGATTTTAACAAGAACGTTATTTCCTTAGTTTCTGTTCCTGTGTTTTGGGAGCATCCACTCATTTGTTCCCCACACTCTGTTGCTTGCTGTGCCTCGGGGTCCTTGCAGTCCAGATCCAACTTCAGCAGGAAGCAGCTACCCTGGCTTCTGGGCGACCCTTCTCCCAGGGGCTGCAGCAGAGCAAGGGTAACTTCACAGAGCCCCACTGAGTCAGGGCAGGAGGAAGACTCCAGAGTGGGGGTGGTAAAAGTGGAGGTGCAGCTGGGTGGAAGAGGCACCTGCTTCTGCTTCTGCTTCTGGCTCCTCCTGACCTTTGCCCTCTGCAGGGAACAATAGATTGGTCCTGGACAGCATCTCCTTGGTTCAAGTTCAACTGGTGATGCTTTATTTTTCTTCAGAGCTGGGGGCTTTTAGTGTTCTTGTATTTAGCAAAGCACCTGAATTAGATATTTGGGTTTACTTTACCTAATATTTTATTTGACATTTTTGATTACTTTTAATTCTATGTTTCTATTTACTTTGGCTTTAAGAGCAGCTAATCTTTGCTCTCTTGCAAAGCAAGTGAACCACCATTAAAGTCAGGCTGCTCTTACAGTGACTCTGTACCAACATGCAAACATGGATGTCTTTCCCTCAGTGGGAAAGCCAGAGGGGTGCCCAGTGTGGACAGGAGTCTGAGTTCCTGTCCTTGTCCAAAGCTCTTTCTTTGGCGAGAAGTGGACCAACTAGCAGAGGTGGACAGATTCACAGCTGGCAGGCTCAAGAAGCTAGGGCGGTTATGAGGGGGATGCTCAGATGTGAACTACAGCTAATTCCAGGAAGACCAGAAGATGACCACTGCAGTCACCTAAAACCCCTCTCTCCGTAAACTGCAGGGCATTGCCCAGGGGCAAGAGTCCTGTGAACAAGCCGGGAGGACTTGGGCCACTTTGAACAAACTCAAGAATGGCTGGGGTCTGATCCTAAGTATGAATCTCACCCCTGCCACCTCTATCTTCATCTTCATTTTCATCTACATCTTCATCAGCATTGCCACTCAGTAAATTATTAGCCATATGTTTCCTCTCAGCTCATTTCCACTAGATTTGAATCCTTTTTCCCCCAGTGAGAGGAATAACAGATGCTAATGTGAAGGACTCTATACAGGTTTAGTGTCTATCATAACCTAAGTATTCAATAAAGCTATTTTTATTACTGATATCAATGCTAGCATTTTTATCTATCAGGCTTGAAATTTGTCACAGCTGTAAACATTTTATGACCAATGTGCCTTGGTTCCAACTTAGTCTAAATCTTCTCTACAGATTATTGGCCACATACAATGACTATATCAGGAAGAGTTCCAACCTCCAAACAACAGAATTAGACTTAGACTTCTTACAGAAGAAAATAAATATTTCTAAACTGTCCAAAGACCTAGAGTCGTGGGCTGAGAGAATGTGACACAGTATGGCCCCACTCAGGGCTGATGTCAGATGGTGGAACCAGGCCCTGAGGTCAATGCTGTCACCTCCAGGGACACTGGATGCTTTGTTCTGCTGAAGACACCTCACAGGGGTTGGGAGCACTTCTGCTGCGTCTCCGCTGGAGTATGGATTGGCCATTCTGCCTGTGATGATGCTGGCTTTCACCAGCATGACTTTGCTGCGGAGGAAGGAAACCCAGTTGGTGGAACAGAACACTCAGGCAGAGACCGTAAGGATGGATCTCAAGACACAGACTCTGTGGGTCTTAAATTTCATCTCCACACACTCTACCTCCCACATGGCAGCAAAATACAAGCAGGCAAACCCCAGGACATGCGTTTGAAGGATGAAGAGGCATCACAGGAACTCTGATTATTTTTGCTCTGAGAATTCAAATTTTATCAAAATGTCATTGTCAATATTGTGTGTGTGCACTGTAGTTGTGTTTTCTCTTTTGTGGGGGGTGTGTCCCTAGTTTGGTGGTTGAGCACAATGAGAAGGTGTGGGCAGCAAGAGACAAAGAGGGAACACACACTTGCTCCAACCCATGAAGGTGCGTCTATGAGCCCAGCCTGACCACTGGCCTGGTAGCTCTGAGCACCTCCCTAGACAATCGTCTGCATAGTCGTTCAAATGTGGGTGGAGGTGGGCTCAGAAGACAGATGTGTATCACTCCCGAATATTGCAGACAATTAGCAATAAATACATGGACAAACTGAAATTTCTTCCCTCCTAGTATACAATTCCAATATACTAAAATTTATCTCCAAATAACATATTCCACATTTCCTGAAAGCAAGTACTGATAACTATCACAACACATGTGCTATTAAGAAGAAGTATGGTGGCCTTTGCTCCGGTTCACAATGAGAGGTAACTGAGTCATTCCCTGGCCTGGCCCTTGGATGACAAGGTGGCTTGGGCTGGAACATACTCGGGGAAGGTGCAGGTGGCAGCAGACACCTGGGGTGACTAATCTGACATGCCAATTTCGCCAAACTAATGCTCCAAGAGCTAATAACCATTATTTCTGTGGCTGCCTGAGGGGTGCTTCTGGAAGAGAGTGGGGTTCAAACTGGTAAACTGGGTGGGGAGGTCATTCTTACCAGGATCTGTGACACCACCCAACCCCTAGGGGACTGAATCTAGTGCAAAGCAGAGGAGCATCAGTCCACTGTCCTCCTCGGCTGGGGCATCACCGACTCCTGACCTCGGATACTGGTGCTCTGGTTCTTGGGGCTTTCAGACTTGGGACAGGCTGTGCGCCACTGCTTTAGGCCAATGGACTTGTGCTGGCGCCACACACTGGCCATCCTGGGCCCCCAGCTTGCAGATAGCAGATCATGAGATTTCTCCATCTCCGTAATCGCGTGAGGTAATCCCTCCAAATGTAGTTTTGCACCCTATTAGCTCTGTCTCCTCACAGAACACTAACTTCATCTGATGTGGAGCAGACAGCCCCTCAAAAGGAGAGAGCAGGGGCAAATGCAGAGTAGACAGTGTGCCAGAAACAGCTGGGGCCCCTGCAGCAGGGGTGCTTGGAAGACTTCGGTGAGTGGCTCCCCAGGCCCTAGCCTGGAAGACACAGACAGAAGGTTCCAGATAAAGATCAAAGGTCAACTGCCTAAAAAGTTTGCCTCATCAAAATGAAACTGCAGACAGAATGACAAACCATATAATAAAATGAACAAATGATAGTAAAGGGAAAATACACTCAAAAGTAATGAGATAGAGTCAGGAAAAAAGCATCAGTGCAATGGTACAGCACCACATGTTTCCAGGGAGCTTGCAGGATCCCCAGCCAGGTATGAGGTCTGGGCTGGGCCAGCAACATTGGTGCCCAGTGTCCTCCTGCATCATTGCACTGCCCCAGGAAGGGACGATCACCCATCAGGACACAGAGCTCCCCAAGGGGTGCTTGGATGGGCTGTAAAGGCATGTGACCAGTCACAAGCTGTGCACTGAACCTATATAAAAACAACAGGAACAAAGTCTAGGCAATGTTGTTTGTGTCATTTTCCAAAAATCACTAACATAAACTAGTAAATTAAAAAGAAAGAGAGACATACAGCTTTTAGGCAGGAGAAAGAGGTAATGCCAGTTTGGAGGGGCTGACTGTGGTGAGAGGAGGAGGAGGAGCCCGTGCAGAGCTGGGCTCGATAAGGACAAACGCACGGCAGCTGCAGAAGCTGAGAGCCAGAGACACGAGGCTGTGACCGTCCCAGGGTCACCCTCTGTGTGAATTATGGGGACTCCTCAGCAGAAAAGGGCTCTGAACAATGACCAAACCCTTTGGGAACAGGTGTAAGTAGAGGGCAGAGGACACTGGTTTCTTTTCAAAACCTCAAGTCTGAAAAGATGGGAGAATTTTGAAGTGGACATGATAAAAATCTGCAGGCTGCTAAGGATGGGCCCCTGGAATTGGCATAGGGTTTGCTGGAGAGGAGGAGGTCACACAGACTCCAAGGACAGAAAGGAGCAGGTCCTGTGCAGGGTGGCAGACTGGGGCGGGGTGAAAAGTCAGGGACCTGGAGAGAGGAGAGAGGAAGTACTGAGGACGACAGAAGGCCCAAAGACTTGACTGATGGTTTTGTTTCAAAAGTATCGCAAAGGAAAAGCAAAATAGGTATTGGGGTTATGTTTTACATCAGAGCCTTCTGCAGGCCAAGAATCAGAACAGTTTATAGGTCTTTTACCCGTCAGCTTGTTGCAGGGTCTGAAATCTGTCTTAAGGTGGGTAGGGCTGGACCCCAGCCTCCATGCATGGAAAGCAGTTTCCTAAACCCACAGTAGCCCCTTCTTGTCCACAGAGAAACATCCCTAACCAGCAGTGCAGGCCTGAATTCAGGGCGTTTCTCTCTTGCCTGCCTATGTTAAGGTACCAGGGACCTCGCCGGACTGTTTGCAATGGTGCGCACATATGTAAGTCGTTTGTTTTGGAGATCGTCCACTGAACGCTTTCAGACCTCAGTTGACCGTGGGTAATGGGAACCCTGGGAAACGGAAGCATGGACAAACCAAGGTCACTCCAGCTGGGGGGTAGTGACACATGCACAACACACACACACATACACACACACACACAGCTGAGTGTGCTCTCTAGTCCCTGTCACCTCCTGTGCCACGCCACTGCCCTTCATTCTTAAATTGTCCTATCTTCATCTGCTGAAGGTCAGAAACAGCTCTCTTAGAAATAAAATCGGAGAGTCTTTGCTCCTGCCGACTGTGGCAGGGGGCAGGTAGAGGAAAGGCTGGTACAGAAAACGTTAATCACTTGTTTTCGGAATAGCATCTTCTAATTCCTAGACACCGATCACCACTGATACTACATTTTTTGTCAAACAGCATTGTAACTTATTTTGGGTCAGTTTATTGTTTAGTGTCACTGTATAGATGTTCTTAGCGTTGAATGTCCTTGCTAGGTTTATTATTATTATTATTATTATTATTATTATTATTGATAATTTACCTGCAGTGCACACCCAAGTTCTAATGTCCTAAGAGCAAGCGCACTCCCAGGCCCTGCTTCCACAACTAGGAACAGTCACGGAGGTGACACTGCTCTGACACTGTCCTTCATCATGCCACATCGCGGTTTTGATCAATATCCCAGTAACAGCCTTTGTAGCACTGCCCACTCTGATCAAGAATTCAGCCCAAGATTTCACATTCTGCTTAGTTACTGTGTCTCTGTAGTTTCCTTCATCCTCAGCTTTTGTGGTCTTTCACGACACTGGCATTTTGAAGAACAAACACAGGTTATGTAGAGACACTTCCTCTGTTCGTCTTTGCCAGCTGTTTCTTTGTGATTAGATTCAGGAGTCGTGCCCCTGTCAGGATAATACATTGCTGTTGTTCCTCAGGGTTTCACATGTAAAGAACCCAAGGTCTCTACTCCCATGGCCCCATAATGCTTAATAGTGGGTCAAGATAATGTCCCCGATTTCCAATACAGTTACTACTTTCCCCTTTAATAGGAAATCTGAAGGAAGAAATTTTGAGAAGTTGCAAAAAGCCTGCTCCTTGTCAACCTCCTAGGCTTGTGAATCCCTGCCTGTGATTTGTCAAGATTAGCATGATTACTGTGGGAATTTCTGTGCAAAATTTCCAGGGCCCCAGAGCCTGGCTAATCTTCTCTCCCTGCTACCAGGAGGGCAGGTATGAGTCTCTTTACAGGGCAGTTTATAAGTTTGTGCTTGTATAAAGCTGTTGTCCCTACTGACTGTTAAGAATCACCACTAGTACTTAATATTGTAAATCTTGAAAATAAGTAGAAACTTTATTGTACTTTTTTATTTGTGCATGTTGGATCCGTGATAACTGCCCTTACCCTGGGGGGAGCTGGTACACGCCTGTACCCCATCTTGATCATTTTTACTTCCTCTTCTCCTCTCTGCCCCGTTTCCCCATCCTCAGATTCCTTTATGGACAATTAGATATTTAAAACAGTCCTCTTAAGTTTGTCAGTTTAGATTTACAAAACGATATGCAGAATGAAATTTGTTTCATAATCCCTCCAATTCATGGCTATGTGGTGAAACCATAGTTATAATATTGAATGATGGCTCTGAGGAAAGTGGAACGGAGATTGTCCCTTTCCAAGAGCCTGGACCAGGCGGGAACCAGGATGCCCCTTCCGGCTCTGGGCCCCGGCCTTCCTCACTCATCCTTCCAGGATAGAGTCCGTGAAGTCCGGGCGTGTTGTTGCGGCATCGTCCCGCAGTGTCATCCCGGCACACGTGCTGCTTTCCAAGGGAAACCGTGGGGAGAGACGTGGTCACCATCTGTGGTTCCCCTCCTCATTGTCCACCCAGCCCCAGGAGGCCTCTGTGAAATGTGGAACGCTGGCACCTCTCAGTCCCTGCACGAGCTTGAGTCCCTTCTGGTTCTTCTCCGCTCTGTATTCACCCCAGCTGCAGCTCCGGGTTCTGGAGGACATCTGACAAAAACCTCAATGTGTCCATTTTATTTTGCTCTGAAAAAGTCAATTGGTGAGCGCTGCGGTTGCGTGTGGCTCACTAGCCGTCACCTGACCCTGTGACCTCCAGGTGTCAGCCCACAGATGTGAACCTCAGAATCTTAAAAATGCTCAACAATGTCCAACGTAGCTCATGCTTTGAGCAATTTGTAACCATCCATTAAGCAGGAAGGCTGCAGGAAGCCGTGAGCACTGGTTACCCAGATTCCCCATCAGCTGCGAGCTCTGGGTGGTGGTCTGGAGCTCTGAACGGGGTGGCTTTTGCTCCATCATTTTAAAGGGAAAAATATCTTTCAGCCAGTGAGAGCTTCCCCAGTTTCTATGCACCGTTTCCTCTTGATTTGTCTTCAAAACTACCAGAGCCCACTCTTGAGATATTAGTGCTACCTCCTTAAACATCAGGTAAGTCAGCTCTTTCAACTCAAAGTCAAAAAGAATTCCTCAGACAAATATGTTTAATGAGTTTTAATAATTGTGTGTGTAAATGAGATTGAAAAATATATTCTTAACCCACATTTCAGATGTTTCCAAGAGTGAAAAGATGAGCAAGACCCAGTTCTGCTCTAAGGTGATTCCAGCGGGAGGGAAGAGAACAACTTTCTGGACACTTCAGTGGATGATTGAAATCACAAGCTGCCAGGTCAAAGATCACCTCTCTCAGATCTGCAGACTCACAGAGGGGCCAGGCAAGTGGATCAGTGTTGACAAACACAATCAGCAGTGTGGACCAGGCGCTGAGAGAGTGGATCAAGAACTATCAGTGTCAGCATCGGCAGGGAGCAGGATCACAGACTTTTCAGGGCTCAGCCAGAAACTTGGAATCAGAATCTGTATGTCTATTTGCTTCTCAGTGCTCAGGGTGCACATTAATGGAGAAGCATTGATGCACCAACTCCTATTAATTCTACCCTTTTATTTGCATTTCAAATAATGCCAGACACTCCAAAGTTGATTTCATAGGAGAGCAGGAGATTGCACTTTAGATTGCGACATATCATTTATTTATTCCTGTGAAGTCCTGGTGTCCTTTAGTTCTGTCCCTCTTTACTGAATGTCTTTGAAGACAGTGCAGCTAAATAGCCCTGTGCAGTTGCAAGGGAATCAAAAGAAAAACATTGCCATTCTGGTCACTGGTAGCAGGAGCAACTGTTATGTAATTCTGTTATAAAGCTATTTCCTGCTGCTGGAGGGTCTGAAATAACATTTACTGGTATAATTCTAATTCTATTTCATTTATCCATCCGGGGACAAATAAAAAGCATAAATTAATCCACTATAAATATGTCAGTCAGATAACCATTTTAGAATATGAGACAATTAAATGTTGTTTGCAAATACTTGACAAACTTAGAAAAGTACCTTTTCAAAGACCTGCAAACA
This sequence comes from Hydrochoerus hydrochaeris, assembly GCA_004027455.1. Taxonomy (NCBI): domain Eukaryota; kingdom Metazoa; phylum Chordata; class Mammalia; order Rodentia; family Hydrochaeridae; genus Hydrochoerus; species Hydrochoerus hydrochaeris. Next base: position 89,890 of record PVLA01002249.1, on the reverse strand, counting down.
TTCACTGTTCCATGCTCAGCCCATTATTGTTCAGCACAATGAGTTTCCAAGATTGCTAGGCCAGTTCTTAGCATAGAAGACAGGACAGAGCGCCCAGAAAAAACTTGCTGCCAAAGAACCAAGAACTCTCAGCCTGCAGGAGCCTGGGGCAGTGAGATTTCCTCTCCATCTGTGAGGCACAAATGCTCCTCTGCCAAGGTCATGTACCTCACTGGTAAAGTTTACGGTCTTTTTAACATTAAACTCCAAGGGTCCTAACTTCAGCTTCCTGTTCGATGTCAATCAAGGGTTTCAGAAATGCCTACGGCAGCACACAGTAGGCAGTGTCTGCCTCTGTCTGGAAAGAGATGGAGATGGAGCCCACAGAGAGACTGGCTTCCTCGGATCCAGATCCAGGCTAATGTCCTTCACGGTCCTCTCTGCCTCGCCCTGTCCTGCTGTGTGCACTGACACACTCCCCTCAGTGTGCACTAGTGCTCACGTCTCATAGGGCTGCAGACTCCAGCAGCTGAGCTCTTCTTAGTTCCACTCTCACTCTTGTTCTGCCTCAGTGGAACAGACAAGTCCTAGCATCAAGGTCCCTGGTTCTTGAAACTCCCCTCTGCAGGCTGCTTTCATTAAATAGCCCAGATAAGTATCTGCACACACACGCATTCAGCAACCACTGCAGACAGATGGCTGCCGCAGCCCGAGCCTGCCCGCTGCTGCCCACCTCCAATCACCCAGTCCCGAAGGGAGCACTCGCTCTGAAGCAGCTCAAAGCTTACTGCCCTCGGGTTGTGGGACAACAGGTCAGGGTTTGCTTTCTGGTCAGTTTTCCCAGTCTACAGTCTCAGCAGCAGTAACTGCTCCTCACTGAATCCAAGACAGAGCCATTAGGATTCCAGCCTACGTCTTCGCACCAAAGTCTGCCAGGTCCACGCCTGACCACTCACCGAGGAATTCCCCCACGTTCCCAGACCGAAAGGCACATTTGGATGCATTTTAGAAGCAAGATTACATATGTCAGCACGGTTATGATAGCACTCATTAAATTGACCCGTACCATGAAACAGGGATGCAGAAGGCTACAGCGAAGACATTTTTCTTGGATTCCTCCTCTGTGGCATCACTCCTGAGTCGAGGGAGAGCAGGGAGGTGAAACAAGGAAATGCATCTGTGGATGAATTAAGAGACATATGGAAAAGGCTGGGGCAGAAATAGCACAAATGAAATAGAAGTAAAGGAAAAGATGCAGGCAAATCATGGTAGCTTCAAACGTGAGTGAAGCGAGAAGGCAGGTGCCAGGGGTGGGATTGCAAGGAATAACAGACAGAGAAAATAGCAGAAGTCAAAGGGAAAGAAAGCAAACTCAAAGCATGATGAAGAAAAAAGGCAAAAGTATCACACAAGAACAACGGCAAAGAGTCTAGAGACTCCTGAGACACAGCGGGAAAGGACCCAGGGGCCGGGGATCAGGCTCAGCAGCAGATGTGCCTGCCTGGCAGGCGCAAGGCCCAGTAAAGGAAAAAGAAAAAGAAAAAAGAAAAGTGCCTCAGATAAGAAATTATTAAAGTCAAGGATTAAACAGAAACTCTGGGAATATAACAAGAGGAACAGGACCCAAAAACAGCAATGCTCAGATATAAGCCAGAGAAAACAGAAAGCCCTGTTCACAGAGAACAGCGCAGAAAAGGTGTGTGGTATGCTAAATATGCTCGCCCCCAGGGTTTGGGGCAGTCTCCCTTGGGAGCCTAATTCTGCAGCGAATTTGTTCTGTGAAGGCAGCAATTGTCCATTCTCAGCAAGTTCCACTCACCACCTTGGTAAAATGAGACGGTCGCCACAGGGCTGACTGCATGAGGGCTGAGCGCGGATGGCTGTGTGCACAGATGCGTGTGTCAGGTATGCATTGGAATACATGCGCATGCACATGTGTGCGTGCAAATGCTGTGTGTACATGTGCACACCGGTGCATGTGGGCTTTGTTCTTTTTCTGTACCATTAGAGCCCCTTGAGGCTTATATTTCTCCTGGTATGAGAATAGTTGGTTTTTCCTCCCTAATCTGATTGTCCTTGAGATTTGTGAGTCTATAATACTTTGCACAGACTAATCTTTTTTAATTTCCCTGAGAAACTTCGCAAATGATTTTACCAGCCACTCTGTAGATCCTGTTACAGAGAAAAACATTTTAATCACCAAAAATTCTCTGTAAAAACGTTTTCTTTTCCCAAACTAAGCCTGATATACGAGTAGAGCTAAGTTGTCAATTAAAGATAATTCCATCTTCCCAGAGTAGAGACTATGACTATCTGTGGTCAGTGTGGGCCGACCCTCCTTCCTGCTGAGACGCGTTTGTCCAAGGCAGAGCCACTGGTGGACAGGGAGATTTTTCTCAGCAACATGAAGCCCAGAAAGGTACCAGTTCTCACCGGAAGGCAGCAATTGCTACAGAGACCGTCAGGCAGGATGATAGAGAGGTTTGTAAGGGCCGTGTCAGAAGATGTGTGTGTGTCAGGCATGTGTGTGAGCACATGAGTGTGCATGTGTGTGTGTGTGTGTGTGTGTGTGTGCAAATGCTTACGTGTACACACCCATGCCAGTTGAGGCATATGGACAGTGTGCCCAGCTCCCTACAGGCAAGGCGGGATGTCACTGTCAGCTTGAGCTGGCACAGACCCTCTCTGTACACTGCAGGTTTACACAGTGACATCTGTGAGCATCCAGAGCTGTGGGCACAGAAACAGGTGAGGCTGCCACTGGGCCACCAAAGGCTCCACACAGCCCACCTTGGACAGAGTCCCGCTCACTCACACCTGAGCACAGAGGCTCAGGAGCTGGAGCTGGCTTTCAATGACTTCCTTCCTTCCTTTGGATGTCGCTCCTTCTCTGATTCACCTCATCCTTTCTATTACCAAAGTGTGCAGTGGTGTTTTATTAGAGTACGTGTGCGGTGCCTCACGATCCCATTCAGTGCGGTCAGGAACACAGCGCATCTTACTCTTCTTATGCCCCCTCACCCTTCCCTCCAGCTCTTGGTCTCCTAATGCAAAAACTCTCCCTCCTTTTCCTGTGCTCTAACTTTTGCTTTGGTTTTTACTGTATTTCTTTAAGCCCCAGTTGAGCAGGGCACCGTTAGGTGAACCTGAAGGGATCCGTGTATACACAGCGTGTTCACACTCTGCCTGCAAAACCAGTCAGGGCCTCCTGGCAGAGCTGCCACAGCCTCTGCCCAGTTGCCCGGCACCAGGAGGCCACTGCCAGTGCCTGGATCCTCTTATGTAAGGAAACTGCAGTCTCGGCAGCCAGGTCAATGCCAGCTTTCATGTTCTGTTTTCTACTGCATTTCTTTTTTGATTCAGAGGGTTTTACTAAGAAATATAGACACTAACTAATAAAGTGCCAGATAAAGCATATATGAAAAAACCTATGTAATATTCCTGAAGTATCTGTCTTGCACAATTTAATTTAGTCTTTCAATTTTGTGCAGTTATGTAGTAACACATTATTAAAATTATTTCCCAAAACTCCATGATTCTGCAAAACTTAAAACTAGGTTGTATATCTATACATAATTACATGCACACTGCATATATCGTCTCTATGCTAATCAAAGTGCATTAGACCTATTTTCATTGATAAGTTTTAAATCAAAGACTGTATGGCAATCTTAACCAACATTAATCTACATCTAGATTTTTATGAAAAAATAAAATTTATTAGGACTCATAGGAACTAACTGGACATTAAGTAAACATACAGACTGTCTTGACTGTCCCAATTTAACATTTTTATTTATGTGCACAGAGAAGGTTATAAAGAACTACACAAGAAATAGTGTGCATATTATCTCATAAACTAAGGAAAATAGCAAAACCTAGAAACTGGCCTGCCTGCACCCCAGAGTGTGTTACAACTTCGCCATCATTCTTGGGCTGTTCTGTGCGTGGCTGTGGCTTTTGTTTTGCCTGTGTTCCTGTGGGTACTGCTGCAGTCCCCTGCAGTATGCCCAGGACGGGTCAAAACACTCTTCCACCTTCCAATACCTCCCTTGTTATTCCTCGGTGGTCCAGCCACCACTCCCAGCCCCAAATAAATGGCCACTGCTAATGTGCTGTCCACCGCTATGGTTCTGTGAGATCCCAAATGCTACATATATTTAATCATGCAGCTGAATCCTTTTGCAACTGGCATTTTTCTTTTTTTTTTTTGCAACTTACAAAGTTTAAGGGTCACCAAGCCACTGTGTGCATCACGGTGTGTCCCTTTGTGTCTCTTGGGAAAGTTTTCCACCCTGCGGATGCTTTGCACGCTATTCAGCCATTGGTCCGCTGACGTTGGAGGAGCTTCCGGTTTGAGGCTACCAGGAATAAATCTGCTGTGAACTTCCTGTGCAAGTTCTCCCATGAAAACAAGCCTTTACTAGTTGGGAGAGATGCCTAGGAGTGCAATTATCTCGTTGTAAGATGAGCTCACACTTACTTTTTGAAAGAAACACCAGCCTATTCTTAGGGTGACTGTACTATTTTACTTACCTCTCAGCAATGCATGAGTGATCAGATTTTCTAAATCTTCCCCCACATTTGGCGTTATTATCCTTTATTATTCTGGTCATTCTGATTGTTGTATGGTGACTTCTTGGTGTAGCTGAATGGAATTTTCTTTGAGGATTCATGATGTTGAATACCCTTTTACGTGTCTGTCTTCTGTATATCCTCTTCAGTGAAATACCTGGGTGCCTGCTTCTCACATTTTCTAATTACATTGTTTAATGTTGAAATTGCAGAGTTTTTGCTAATATTTCTCCTAGTCTACAAATATGTTTATCTTTCTTTTTTCTTTGCAACACTGGAGATATAGGTAGAAGAGCCTTCTGCAGGCTAAGCAAGTCCTCTGCCACTGATGAATCCCCCAGGGCTCTTTTTGCTTTTTAAGAGCCTTGTGAAAATATGCATATATTTACTTTTAAAATTTATCAAGGTTTTTCTCTGTGGTTCGTACTTGTGGAGGCCAATCAAACTCTGTCTAGTTTTAGTTTGATTTTTACTGTTACTAGTTTGAATTGTTACTATGTCCTTTTCTAAAAGTTGTAAGGTTTTGTGTTAAGTTTACAGGACACTCTGAGTTAATGTATTAGGTCTACATAAAATATAAAATGTAGGTCATAGTTTGTCTTTTTTATTTCAGATATCCAGTTGGTCTATCACTATTTGTAGAAAATGTTGTCCTTTTCCCAGTGAACTGTTCTTCATCTTTGCCAAAAATCAGCAAGGAGTATTTGTGTAGGTCTCTTTCTAGATTCTGTATTCACTGACCTGTGTCCTGACTTTGCCATTACTGCATATCTCGATTACTGCAGCTAGATACTATGTCTGAACATCAAGTAGAGTGAGTCCTCATAATTTCTTTTTCAAAATTTTCTTGACTATTCTAGGATCCTTATCTTTCCCTGTAAACTTTTGGGTTAGCTATAAAAAAGGCCATCTTTCTATAGAGAAGTTGCTAGATTTTATTAGGAATTGCAGTAAATCTACCTATTAGTTTGAAGAGAATTGTCGTTTGAGGCTATTGATCTTCTAATCCATGAACATGGCATGTCTCTCTAATTTTTAGGCTTTCTTTTGTCATAGATCTTATGCATGCTTTATTTTTCTTGGAGAAATTTTAAGAGGGGTTATACTCTTATTTCTGCTTCCACTTGTTCCTTGCCACTGTGTAGACTTGTGAATTTTAATGCATCTATTTATTTTTCCTAACATTATGTCCTGTGATCTTTCTGAAGATATTAATTCTGCAAGGCTGGTTTTTGTTGTTTAATGTCTTAGAACTTTCTATGTCATAATCATGTCATCTGCAAAAATAAAATATTTACTTGTTTTTCTAATCTGGATCCCTTTCTTTCTTTTACTCCATTTTTTCTTTCTTGTTTTTTAATTGTCCTACAGTAGGAACTAGAACTATCAGTCTACATTCAGTAGTAACAGTAAAAGCAGACATCTTGGCCTTCTCATGGCCTTTGAAGGAAGCCATTGAGTTTCCTGGCATTAAGGAGGTTAACCAGCAGAATTTTATAACATATGTTCTTTATGAGCTTCAAGAAAATCCTTTGGGTTCCTAGCTGCCTTAGTTACTTTTCTCTCATTAATGAGACCAAACTATTGACACTCCAAGTTAAAGGGGGAAACGTTTATTTAGCTCACAGTTTGTAGAGGTTTCAGTCTACAATTGACTGGCTCCAAGGCAGGGTGGCATGGCAGACAGACATTGCAGAGGAAAACCAGTTCATGGTGGGCAGAAGGTAGCAAAGCAAGTGAGAGAGAAGATAAGCCTCTTTCTGTCCCTTGCATTGTATACAGCCTGTTGGGATTATGGTGGCTCCAATCCACTCAGTAGAATGATTTAGGAATTACATACCCTTAATCCTAGCACTTTTAATCCTAGCACTATACCATGAATCTATCACCCATCTCTGAACAGTCCCACCTATGACCACATGAAGATTGGGGGGGGGCCATCTAGACTCAAACCATAATACTAGAATAGACTTTTAATTATAAACAAGTATTGATTTTTTTCAAAAGTCTTCTCTGTAATTTTTATGACTATATTTATCCTTACTTTTAAATGATTATATTTATTCTTTAACTTCTTTTTTCCCACATTGGTTTCCTGAGACAGAGTCTCCTTATGTAGCTTAGGCTGGCCTCAAATTCTCAGTAATCATCCTGCCTCAGCCTCCCAAGTGCTCGAATTACAGGCATCCACCACCACACTCAGCTTTTAATGTTTGGATCTAGTGCCTTACTATGACTGATTTTCAAATATTAAAACAGCCTATTATACTTGAAATGAATCTCACTTAAATTTCTATTTAAAAACAAGAAAGGTATATTACTAGGTAAATAAGACATTTTAAAAATCATTACATGATATACATCACAAAAAAAGAGTACTTAATATCAAGTAATGGTCACTTGCAATACAATCAGAATGTGCTCTGTAATAAATACAGAGATACAAAGAATGATGCCTTTTGAGTTAACATTTTATTGGAAATGAGCAAAGACATTAGAGACATCCCTATTGCCTGTTGAAAAGAAAATAGAGAATTTTAGGATTAAGTGAGGTTTTACGTACGTTGGTGTCTACGCATTTCTATGGCACACAGCTGTAAAACTGCAACTATGTCAGACAGACAGACATCGCTTGACATGAAAATACCTTAAAAACAGCAACATTGAAGAAAAGAAAGTGCTCTAAAGGCTATAACTGCATTTTATGTTTAAGTGTGTAGGATTGATGACCATGTTGCTAAGTTGTTATTGGATCATTGAACTTCTTTGCAGCCTCGCTGGTTGAATGTCCACTTTGTATGCTTTAATTTTGTAACTTTAGCAACTATGTCTAAAAAGACAATATGCAATTTATCATCTAATGATTTCTTAGTGTTTATTTTTTTCTGAAATTCTGTATTATTTCTACCCCTTTTTCTGTTTTGCTTTTTTTCTCATTAAATAAAATTTAAAAAAGAACTAAAAAAAAAAAAACCAGCAACATGTAGGTCAAGAGAGGACACAGCTCTCCCATTTATACTATATATTGATCTCTGCTTCTGGGTCCTGACACTGGGTTCCTAAAAACCTTATATAATTTTCTGAGTGATTGGGGCAAGAGAAGTACCTGTCATCATGCACAGGAAACCTTTTCCAACCATTACCAAGTCATGGCAATGAGGTGACCCTCAGAGCACAGAGAGCCACAAAAGTACAACTCAAGATTAGAGGACAAGAATATTAATCCTACCTGGGCCCATGGGGAAGGGATGGGTCCCTCAGATTGGCTTAACAACCACCAGCCAGTCATTTAGTCAATCATGACAACATAGTGCCACCAGCTTAGCAAACACCTCTAGCTTTTGGGTGGGTGGGGGATCAGGACAGTGTGGAAGTGCCTACACCATTTTCCAGTCCTTTGTCCCGGGCTTCTCTCCTATGCAACTGTTTCTGAGTTGGGTCATTTATAATAAACCAATACCAGCAAGATTTTCTCAGGTCTTTGTGTCATTATGACAAATTATTAAAGCCAAAGGATGCATCATGTGGAACCTGGCATACCTGGTCAGTCAGAAGTACAAGTGAAAACTTAGGACTTGCAATTGGCATCCTAAAATGACAATGTTCACTGTGGGACAGGAGTCTTAGTGTGTGGGCTATGCACCAACTCTGGGTGGTTAGGGACCTAATTGAATTAAAGTTTAGGACACCCCATTGGTGCACACAGAAAATTGCTTGGTGTGGAAAAAACCCAGGGATGTGGCATCAGAAGGGTTCTGTGTGGGTACAGTCAGAATAGCTGTTTTCTTTAACTGCTTTTTGAAAATCCAAGATGTTACAACTCATTGATTTGTAGGAATCATATTATAAAGTTTGCGTTTGGCATTCTACAAACAATTCTCAGCACTTCCAAGGTATCTTAACATTTCAGAAGCCAATATAGACATCATTTCCAACTTATTTCCCAAAATGGTGCAAACAGTCATCCTTCACACTACGATGATAATTTATAAATGGGAGAATTGGTGTATCTTGTAAAAACACTTTCAGATGAGGAAATTAAAGTCACATTTATGGGAAGCCAATCTTCCTAACTCTCTTACATCCCTGCCTATGTTATTGGCAGGCACTGGCTCCTTTGTGCTTCTGGTCTGTGATTTCAAGGACGTCTGTAGCATGGACAACCTTGCAAAGTGTCTATTCGGGGAACAGAGGGCAGGAGCAGGCTCACTGCTCATTGAAAACAAAGTGTTTTTCCTAAATACAGGCTCTTCCTCTGCAGTGGAACCTACTGGCTTCAAAAGCAGCACCTGGTCCTCTCTCTGTCACCCTGTGCATCTGGACCTTGAAAAATATGCACAAAAATGATGACACGTCTGCCTATTTCCCTGTTGGGGGTTATAATTTTTTTTTTTAATTCAGGATTTTCATGGCTTCTGGAAGTACAGCCACCTAACTCGTAAGCTTTCGAGGACGGTACCATCTTTGGATCTGCATATTTCTTGACAAATACAGGATCATTAGCTCCAATTTCTGTGAGCCAATTAGCAAATTGAATCTTCTTTCAGGGAGACAAGGCATTTCTGAAGTCCCCAGAAAAATGACAGCTTATATAGTGACACCTTGATGTCTGGCAGCTAAATTCAGGTTGGTTTTGATTTTTAATGTTCTATTTTTAAACGTAACTCATGGGAGAAACCCTTCTCTCTGAAGACGTATGTCAAATCATGTCACTTCCTTCCTCAAAACATGCCGTGACTTCCACATCCCACTCACGGAGAACTGCATGCTGCTGCTGACAGCTACGCAGACCCTTCGGGACCCACCCCCGAGGCCACCCGTGTCCGTGCTCTGCTGTCACACTGCGTCCCCGTGGGCCTCTGCACCATCCAGCACACAGGACACACACGGCTGCTCCTGGCCTCCGCCTCCTTCCTCTCTCCACGGCGCCCACCCTGCCCAGACCCGGGCGGGGTGCTGAAGGCCTGACGAGCACAGCAAGCCCGGCTTGTGGTCACCCTCACACCCGAGCGTACCAAGGCTGGGGTTCTGGGGGGAACACACAAGAGGGACTTCCGGGTGATGCCCACATTACTGCCTCTCTGTCTCAAGAAAGACACCCCAAAGGGAGGCCTCAGACACAGCTTTAGACTCTCTGCCCTGTAGTCTCTTACCTTTTGTGTTATGGTTGATGCATCGTGTCGATTTGAGAAGTTTAGAAGCTCAACTAAGCCATTCAGCAGAGGCAGGGCTCCTACTCTGGAACCAGCCTCGTGCTGCGCAAGAGGAGAGCAGTGATACGATGCGAGTGCTCACCTGCTCTGGGTGGATGGGGGGCAGCCTGCTTGCAATGGACAGGAAAAGAAGCTCGCTTCCCACCCGCTTTCGCTTTTGCTGCTTTTGCTGTCTCGTGCTGCCTTGAAGTGTTGCCCCTGTGGCACGCCACCTTGCCCTGAAGCCAGCTGGTTAAGGACCAAAACCCCCACAAATTGAGCTGAATAAACCTTACCTTCCTTAATTTTGGGTGTTGCTTATTTTGTTTCAACAATGAGAGAAAAGTAACTGAGACACTTCTCCCCTGAATCAAGTCACAGAACCCAAAGGCCCTTTTCCCACAGCCAGCCACAAAGCCCAAATATATTGCTCTGACTTCTCCTGCATTTCTGGGTATGAACTGCCCATAAAGAAATTCTCTAATACAGTTTGTGTGGCAGCAGGCCATGAGACCACTCTATGAAGAGACTTGCCCTCTGCTTCAGGAGCTATTAGACAGGCCAGACAAATCTGCATAGCCAGGCTTTGTTTGGTTTTTCACTCTGTTACCATTACCCCATTCTTTGTTTTTTATTCAGTCATATTTCTATACAGCTGTCTAAGATTTCCTATGTCTAACATAAACACTCATTCCTGGGACTGCAATCTGACTCCGTCCTCATGCCAAACTATACCTAGGTCAATTTGTATGCTATCTTCCATCAATCTGCCTGTTGTCTGTTCATCTCAGGGAACCTGCAGAAGGTGGAGGGAAACCTCCCTTTGGTCGTACACAGAAGTTTCCCATCTTTCTCTTCTTGCTATAATATGGAGGCAAGTCACTCCTTAGCACTGGAGACCCTACAGACTGAGCATCATTAAGATCCGAGGCCCTTACAACCTGAGCATAAGAGCTTGGCACTGTCTGCCTTTGTTCTCTTCCACCATAATGGAGAAATATTCCCGTCCTCTCAAAGCTGGTTTTTTAATGATTCTGTGTTTTGCATCAGAACGTGGTGCTGAGTGACCCAGTAGGCCTGGAGATTGGACTGAATGGGAAATGTGACACCATCCTTGTCTTCAGCCTCATCCGACGCCATGTGGGTGTATTTTACTGGGCCATTTTGCCAGTGATGACTTTATTAATATGCATTTTCTCTTGTCCACCAACTAGAACAGAAGCTGTAGGAGAATAGAAGCTCTTTCTGGATGATGTACGTGTTCCTAGCATTCCAAAAATGGCACTCAATGTTGAACATGTCAAGGAAGGAATCCGTCACTGAAGTTTTACAAGTGATCTGGTATTATGAACACATATTGAAAGGCTTTTATTTGATGTGAAGACCATCACACTTCTGCATTAAAAACACTTGCTGGAGATCAGTCTTTGCTTTTTAATGCTAAGTAAGGTTAAGAGATAAAATGGAGTGACTTGTTGATAGCAAATCAAAGCCCCACAATGATGAAAGGCCCATGGTCCTATTATTTCTCAGACCTCTGGTTGATTCCACAGCTTGAAACTCCTGAAGACAGGCTGGTTCATCAATCTGCATAACAATGAGAAGCTTTGGCTTAGCAAAGATCTTGTCTTTGAATTACAAGAGGGAACTCAAACTCCTGTAGAGCAGACTTTTGGAAAAGAACTGCAAATAACCTAAGTGAGACTTCTGAGAAGCTCTTGGTCACAACCAAGTGACAAGTAATTGTCCTTCCACTTAAGTACCTTTCAGTGGTATCTGATGAATGCTACCCTCAGTTAACAAAGTCTGGGTTATTAGAGATAAGACCATCTCTGCAATGTAAGCAGATAGGGCCACTGTGGAATACTAATTTCTACTAGCAATATAAAGTTGAAATAACTTACTAAAACCCTGATGAGCACTTGGTAGTGTAATAGAACCTGAGGTCTTTGGTCAATGTTTTACATTATCAAAATTAATAGTATAGTAGCTATGGAAAAGGACAGAATCCTGGAACCCAAGGAACATGAGGAATCTTGTAGAACACACTCACTTCGCACTGAAAGAGGATTAGGGTGAAAAGAGAAAGACAGAGAAGCTGCAGGTGGGTCTGGCCCAACACTGGGACCCAGTTCAGGATGAATCCTCTCTCTCCGCAGCGTCCTTCCACGAGCTCTGATCTGCAGTCAGGTCAGCCAGGCCAGCCGGGTCCTTCACACTTTAGCACCCAAATCATCACAAAACACTCAGGTGCATTGCTCTCTGCCTGGGTGCTGACAAGTCCAGACATCTCTGCACAAACCCTGTGCTGTCTCACCCATGTGATTCCGCTGTGTCTCCCGTAGAGAGTCTATTTCTTCTCCCCTTTCTTATTTCTCTTTTCATTTTCTAATACTTGACCATCACATTCAGTCACCATTCTGTGGTGGAGGAGGATTTGTAAAAAAGATCTGATTATGTAATATTATGAAAATAGTAGTGTTGTGTTGTGTTTTGTTTTGTTTCGTTTCTTTCCTTTTTTTTCCCGGTAACACAATCTTGAACTCTGTTTTCTACTTTTAAGATTGACATAAGACATAGTTGATTACAAAAGGAAATGAATGATATGTATTTAAGAAGAGAAAATGCAGGGCATAAGTAAATTAGCAACAGGATAAAACCTGGTTAAATTCTCTGTCCGCTCAGGTCAGGAAATGAGAGTGCAGTCCAATATCCTCTTCAACTTTTTATTTAGTGATGACAGTAAATCTCTCTAAAAGGTTATATCATTGCAGATACTGACTCTTGTTACACTGGATCTATATGCACTAAAAAGCTCCATTTCAAGGGCTAACTATTGAATGAGTAATCTGCATATATTTACTAAACCTCTCTTTTCTAGATTTCAGTTTCCTGATGGTGAAATAATCATTCCCCCAAAGAAGAGAACATTTCTTTCTCTCATCTCTTAAGAAATTCTCCATATTAGGAACTCTACATGTTGAGTGTGAAAGATACAGTGAATGCATCACATTACCTAAGCAACAAGGAATCCATAAATGTGCAGAGGACAAGTTTAAAAAAAAAAAAAAAAAAGCAACTATCATACCATATAAGAGACACCAAAGTCTACAGAAAAACTATAGACAAAGTCTTGCCTGTGGATCATCCCCATGTAGGTCAAAAGAGGCAATAATTAATTGTGTAAGGGATTGGGGGACATCTCCCTCATCCAGATATTTCAGAATCAGGCAGAATGAGCAAAGAATGGGAAAGCCCAGTTTAGGAAGAAAGTGTAACACACACACACACACAGCACACGGAGGTGTGAAATGGCACACCAAGTATTAAGAACAACAAAGGACAAGGACCTTGGAGAGACAGAACAGCAGGTAATAAATATTTCCTAGTCTCCTTCTGGGATGGCTTTACCAGTTGCTCCTATTCTGCCCACATCACCTTGGATGCGTGTTCTCCGCTGGGTAAATGCATAGCCCCGGCGCTACACAGATACGGGTAACAGGAATGATGGGCCACGTGCCCTGTGCAACTCGGGGAGAAGCAAAGGTTTTGGAACACTTAGCTCCCCAGCAGTCTATAATCTAAGCCAGGGTTTTTCTCCCTCACGTGTAAGAGAGGGAGTGGACAAAATGAGATGGCTCCTTTCCACAGAGATTCTGAACTTGAGGGTGTTTCCATTTTCTAACTCTCTATTCATGCCAGGCGCTATTCGCATCTGCGTGATGGATGTTAGTTAACCACCAGGCTGGAGCGCCACCACCCAGACACGGGCACAGCTGAAGAGCCAGGGGAGCAATTTCCAGCACAGGCTTTGAAAATCTCCAGCATCTCCTTGTTCATCTCTCATTGGCTGGATAGCATATGTGACCAATCACGTAGCAACATACGGCTGCAGAGAGGGTGTGATATTTGTTCTATGTGGCCAGCTGCAGACCTGGGCATAAAGAAACTTGGGGGTGAACTAGGGGTGTGCCGCACCCCAAACTATCAGAGCCAGTAGCAACACTCCAACTAGGTAATCTGTGATCTTTGAAATGGAGACTCACAATTTGTCTGCAAAGTGATACATCATGATGATATTTGATTAATTATATCTATTACTTTAAGAATTTCTTAAATCTTCCGGCCTATACTGTGAAGATTTCCTTATTAGCTGATTCATACTTTTGCCTCCCATTTCCCTCCCTTGAACATTTCATAGCCTCTATTATTATAAAAATCTCCATCTTCTTGGCACTCTCCGCCTTGCCCATCCCGTGGCTCCTGGGAGGCTGTACTATGCTGGTGACTTCAAGCCTGGCCCAGCTTTCTGTGTGCTCCCTGCTCCTCTTCCTCCAGCCTCGACCATGACACTGGTCCCTGCTCGCGTCTCCTCAGCACAGTAGGCAGGTCCAGCCCACCCTCATCAAGGGTCACTTCTCATGCCCTGACTTGGAGCGCAGATTCTAGGCCAACCGCTCTGAGTCTCCAGCCATCTAAAGTGTCTCCTACGGGAGCTGCTGCCCGCCTCCTTCCACAGTGGGGTCCCCTCCAGCCCCCCAAGCCTGCATTCTCAGGCTTTGGCCCTTCGTCTCATTCCTTCTCTCTCTCCACCATCCTTCCTAAGTAAATCCTAGTCAGCCCTCCTCATTTCTTCTTGCTTTTACTTCGGTGTGACCTCCTGTTTCTCACAGGCCTCCTGCCTGGTTACTCCTGTTGTCAATAAAACCTGTCCAGCTCTATGTACTGACTTGGGGTTCGTCCTTTTCATTCTCACATTTTCCATTGACATTTTAGTAATTTCTTCACTTTTATTTTGCTGCTTCCTTCTGCCTAGTACATTTTTCTCTCTTATACTTCTCTGAATGGAAATTTGCACTGAAGTCCATCTCCAAAGTTCTTCCATGTTCTCTTTTATAACCACCTCTGCCCAGATAAGCATTTTGACATTGAATTCATATTCATTGCATATTTCCTTAACAGTTTAAATAAGTGAAATATATACAGTGTTAACCATCAGATTGTTATTCTAACAAGGACCATATTTATTTTTATCTTTCTGTATTCTATGCTGCATAGAAAAGGGAATTATGCTTACAGTACACATAATAAATATTTGATAATCATCTAAGTGGTACCTGGAATCTGGGGTGAAATCTCATCTACAGATATTTATAACTATATTATCTTCATAGATTCTTCACTAGCTTTTATTTAATTTCTTTTTTTTTTTGGTTTTTAACTTTTACTTGAAAATAATTTCACATTTGTAGAATACTATAAAATTCAAAATAAGACACTGGGATGCTCAGGAAATCATAATCCTATGCAATAGTAAAGAAGTTTCTGGTGCTTGACACTTCTCTTTAAAGCCCTTCTCGTTTACTTTTGATTTTAGAAACAATATATCCTTTAGAGTCTCAAGCTAAAAGCAGAGCAGGTCTGGGATTTCTCCCCTTCTAAGTCCTGCTGTTTCTACTGTGCTCCTTGATTTCCATCACTCTCCCCCAGACTATCGCTACGTATTTCCCAAAGACTGTGAAACGCTCTTCTGGCTTCCCTCTTAATTCCGCTCTAGACTCCTGTCTATTTCAACAGTGATCTGCATAATCAATATTCACACGTATCTGCCAAGTTTCAATTCCGTACTGCGCATGCTTTAGCCATTGGCGATGAGAGGCGAAGTTGCTGGTCTCAGGTAAAAGCACACAGCCCCGCCCCCTGCTTCTCTTCCCTTAAGATCACGGGCTTCCTGCAAGAGGAGCTTTGCCTTGCCTGTTGCTTTATTTCTCTGGCACAAAACTGTGTAGGGCAGATGGAAGGTAATCGGTGAATATCTGCCTAATAAATAAAAGTATAAGCACATCTTCATTCTGGAGAAAAGCGCTCGAAACTGAGGGATGATGCGTAATGCACATACCTCCTTTTCTTTCTGAAATCCAGCTGAATGCTTTAACACCAGTGGACGGGAACACCGGCTTTGACCTGAGGAACAGAGGCTCGCTGTTGACTCAGGAATCAGACAGCTGACTAGAGAAACCAGGGAAAGGAAGAGTCACCGTAGCAAAGAAGCTTGGCCCCTTGGAACAAAGCTGAGAGGGGCCAAATGCACTGAGGCCAGAAGAAAACACTCAGAGCCTAGATACAGGTTCATAGCCTCGGTGAAAACCAAGCTCAGGAAATGATTTCTTTTTCAAGAGAAATGGAATGGAATTACTTCTGCTTTGTGTGCCTTTTGTGCCTTGGAGGCGTTTAAATTAGGGAAGTGAGTCTAACTACATTGCAGGGTAACATTTGTCAAAGGCTGGGAAATGGCTGCATTGTTTCTTCTTGATATTGCTGGCATGTGAGCATGATATGTTTTCATATTAAACAAACAAACAAACAAACAAACAAACAATAAGCCATAAAAAGCTAGAAAAGAGGAGCTGATTTCAGAAGCCAAAGCTCCCTCACTGCTGTCCTGAACTTCTCTGTGCTCATTCATAACTTAGACGCACCTCCTGGGCACTGATCTCAATGATATACATGAAGGTGTAGAACAGCATTTATTTGTTCTGTGTAGAATTCAACAATGATAGGCTATCAATAAATCTTCAAAATCCATAGTCTTGATAATTTAATTAAAATCCAAGGCAGAAAATTTTGTGCAGCATGGGAAATTCATATAAAGAGAGATGCCCAAGTATCAGAAAAATAAACTGATTGCCCTAGTTGTAGTTGGAGCAAAGTTTACTAAGGCTAAGTAAATATGTATTCCAACAACTGTCTGGATAATAGTGCATCCTTGCAAGATTTCTGTGGGTCCCACTGACTTTTTATGCAAATCAATCAATCTATTTTCTCTCTTCCCACATCAATTCAGAAGATAGTCAAATATACTTCGCAAATGCCTTCTCAGATTTTCAGTAGCTCTCCCCTTATCCATCATCTTAGACATGTCCATCATGTTAATTGTTCGTCGTAACAATCTCATCCATTCTGCTCATTGCTCTGTATTATCTATTTGCTCCAGGAACTTCTCCTATGAGTGTTTCTTGCTATGAAATTTCAAAGTATTCTTCTGGAAACCTCTGTGTTTTCTCCTGCACTCTTGTGGACCTCTCCAAGACCATCAGTTGCTTAACTGGGGACCTGCAATATGAAATAACCTTTGCTATATATGAAATTAAAATTAAAACGTAAAAGTTCTATTGAGACATGTTGTATAAATATTACTATAAATGACCCGAATCCTTAAGAAACGCACGCATTTTCAAAGTCAGTACAGACTTCCTGTGACTAGACACTAAGAAACACGCAGGGCCCTGCTGGGGTGTGTTCTACGGGGCCCACAGAAAGATAAGCTCCTGAGAGACCGTGGAGATTAACTGACACACGTGATAAGTATGCGAGAGATGTGAGGGTCACTAAGGTGCCTCTCTGGGACCAGAGAAGCAGGAAATGACTCACATGGGTCACGGCAGAATCTGCTCTCTAAGGCTGAAACCATTTAAGACCAAAAACAGAACCCTGGCCAAACCACTCAGAACCAAGGGAAAATAAAGGAACATCAAATTTCAACCTTGCAGTGTAATTTACAAATAATGCACCAAGCACAACTGGTTAGAATTTATAGAAGATTTCTTCAACTTTAACCTAAGATCATAACTTGTGTCTTTCCTGAACTTTTCAGTTAAGAATAGACTCAAAATAAATTTGAAATATATATATATATATATATATATATGTTTCATAATTATATGTAAAACTTACATATTTGTACAAGTACATATTTCATTTATGTATACATAAAAGCATACACCCTACATGTATAGAATGGTCATATTTAACAGCAAATAATCCTATGAATAATATTTATAATGAGTTTTCTCCCTAAATGAAAAGATTTCTGATATACTCTAGATAGCGTGAAACTTTGTTCCTTCATTTACATTTACCTTTTGCTCTTGAGCATAGTAACTCTGCTCTTTCATCTGGGCTCGAGATGGAGCTATCTAAAGCCCTCATGATGCCTAATTCTCTGAATGTCACTTTGTTCCCCTCTCTGGAAGCTTTTAGGCTCGTCCTTGGGTCGTTAATGGCTTGACATTTTTCAATAATGCATCTAGGATGGGGACTATTTTCATCATTTCCAGAAATGTTCCTGGAAATGTCCCCTTATGATTTGTCCCTTTTTCCTGTCTTTATATTTACTGAGTCACTCAGTCTTTGATATAGTGGAGATAACAATTATGAGTTTGATAGGTATAATACACAGAATTCTGTAATATTTTTATAAAAGAACATCTATTTATATAATATGTAGTTTCCATTAATTATTTATAATACATATGCATTTTTGCAAAAGTCACCATAGTGATATATTCCTCAGCCTTTAGCATCTGCACATGTATTTTGTCAGATGAATAAGTTTGCAAATAATTTTATCAGTATGTTTAATATGGTCAATTAAGTAAAACATTTTTTCCTAAGATATTTTACTTCAGGCCAGTTATAAATTATTAAATTCAATTTAGCAAGATATGCATGAACTCTGTTTCCATACAACAAATCCTTTCTCTCTGTTGTTTGCCTGGCCTGTGATGAGAAAACACAGCACAAGAGAAACCCTGGAGAGGCATTTCTAAGATGGTTACCTTACCGGTATCAAACTCGCCCCTCTGGGAGTAAACCACAAGCATGAGCTCTCCATGTACCTGACATTGCAATGCCCGGAGAAGCCCTTATGCCTGATGGTCACCTCTAACCCACAGTCCCAGGATTCTTAAAAATCTAATATTAACATGGGACCTCTGTGTAAACTATTCAGACTCCTGCAAATTAAACATGGAGTTTGTGCATATGCAGATTTATGGGAGTGCGAATGCATAGCTTTATCATATATTCAAATCAGCTTCTATCGCCGAGTTACTTTCCACCCAAATTATCGTGTGCCTTTCTTCCACCTGCTTCCCAATACCACCACCCCTCTGCTGTGATCATCAGTTCTTACTTGTCAATTTTATTGGATAAAGAAATGCCCGGCAGATGGGTTGAACATGTTGGGTGGTCATGGAGGCATGGTCTTGGGTATGAAATCTGGTCCCTGGTCCCTTCTTCTCTGGCTCTGTTCTGCTGCTCTGTTTCCTGGCTGCCATGAACTGAGTGGCTTAGTTCTACCAACCTCCTTGCACCATGATATTCTTACCTGGGAACCAGCTGACCATGGAGCAAACACCCTGAAACTGTGAGCCAAATGAAATCTCTCCTTCAGGTTGTGGGTGCTGAGTATTTTGTCCTTGTGTTGTAAAAACCTAACAGTACAACTGCTCTTGTGTGTCTCTTCCTTAGTATTACCTTTCTCCCTGACTCCTATGCATAGAAAATTATTTTTTCTATCTCAATTCTAAGGAGAAATGTTTCCCTAAATCCCTTTTATCTGTCGTAAATGAATATACAACAAGGCCCAAGTCCCATACAGAACCTTAGGTAAAATCTCAAAAAGTCTTTGTCAAGCTGTTTTACAGAGCTTGATATAATGAAACACAAAATGTGGTTCTGATAGAAAATAGATTTTATTTAATGTATTGTAACTCATGATGTCTCCAGTAAACAACTCTCTCCCCTTTCTGTTTTTAAAAGAACTAGACGTGTTTTTCTGGACTCCATGACACTTATGGATGAGGCCCTCAGTCAAAAATCGCTTATGAATACAAGAGGAACGGGCTTCCAATACGTAAGAAAGTTAAACACACCAGAGTTAAGAAGCTTAATGGGAAGAGTGATTTGTAGAGGCAGAGAAGACAAAGCCTCCACTCACAAACCAGATGCTTGAAAGAGGGATCCTTGAAGGCACTTTAAAGTATGACTGTTTAAGAAAATGGACTTCTCTCTTCTAAATCTTGTATTTGAAAACCCTGTGTATCTCCACTTTCAGTCCACTCATCATACCTGGAGTTTAACATCATGAATTAAATCTCAGAGCAGCTTTTCGATGAGGCTTTTAAGTTGTTCCTATTTGTGGGAACATCCTCACCCACTGATTCTCATTGCCCTTCATTGCCTTAAATAGTATTAGAGTAAACTAAGGCGGAAGCCATGCTTTCAGCTTGTTTTTCCTTTCCTTTGGGACAGCGAGGTGGTCCATTCCCATCGGGAGGCTGGGAGCCTCTCACCCGAGTTCCCTGGGTCACTGGAAGTCCTCGGCGTCCACCGCGGTCCGTGTGGAGACCACAGGTCCACGCGGCTGCCTCCACTCCATCTGCCCTGACTGAGTTCCCGGGGTTACGTGGGAGCCTGTTTGTTCCACGGCATTACATTGTCGTGATGACCAGGGCTGTCATCCGCATTACCACCCCTCCTGCCTAAACTTAGGCTGTCTCTGATTATGGCCTATTATTTTTAAAGAGCTTGATTTAACAAAATACTTAAAAATAATTCATCTCCCCCTGGTCTTGTGAAGGGCAGGTTATTCTTATTTTGCAGGGCATTAAACCAGAGGCCCACAAAGATAAACTTCTTCACCATGGACGAACAGATACAATGTGAGCAAATGAACTCGCCCTTTGCCTCACCCAAGGAGCACCTGTGTCATATTAAAGTAATTGCCCATGCATCTCCTTCCAGTAAAATGTGCATGTCTTAGCCCTTTTTGAAAATAACCTAATATTTTCTTTCCAAAATTGATTCTAATAGTAACCTAAATATCCCAAACAAAGAATCTCTTCTATGCTTTTACCTGACAATCGATACAAACAAACCTGGGGTTTACAAGACCAAACCTTTACCCGGACAGACAGGCCAATCGAGACCAGCACAGCCAAGGTAACAAGCGAGAAATGCTCTGTAAGTACAGCTGTACACTGGAGAGGTGAGAAACCCAGCCAAGCCTGGAAGAAATACAAGCTTTTGCCAATAATTTTATTTCAGGAGCAAATGAATTATTGTCGGCTTTCTGAAAATTTCATAAAAGCAAAGAATCAGATTTCTGTGCTTCCTTCTCTGAGAGGAAAAATAAAATGAGTTATTGGACAAGTTTCCGCAGCTGACGCTGCAGCTCGGCACGTCCTCTGCCCGGTTCTGAGTCCTGCGCCCTGGCTGCACTCTGGGAAATTACCGCTCATTTATCTTCACCTTCTTCCTGCTCACAGGGGTCCCAGAGCCCAGCCTGGGGCTGCTGCCATCTGTTCTTGGACAATTGTCCGGGGCGGTGAGCGCCTCAGGACAACAAAGCAGTGCTTTCTGTCTTCATCTTTTCTGTTATTACCCCACGCCGACCTCACAAGCACACTGTATGGTAATTAATTTGATCGCTGGTTTCACAAAATCTTTCTACTGGTGAAAAACACCCGTTCTGTGAAATCTCACGCAGACGATGCATTTGATTGATTGCTTTGGGCCATAAGTCCACTGGAGCAGTGTGACAGCTGATAAGGGTGACACTGAAAGTCAGTGTTCCCAAACCTCTAGTGGGGGAACGCACGGATGGAGAAGAGTACCTGCAGCCGCAGGAAGTGACAGGAACAGGGTCAGCAGTGGCTTTCACTTCACTGTGGGAACGGAGGCTGCGTGCGAGGCAGTGAGAGAAGGAACGCGTGGCCTGGGGTTGAGGCACCGGATAGAAGAGCGGCTGGGATGCGCAGCTCCATCACCGCTGCTGGGAAACTCCGGTTCTCTTTTCCTCCGCCGAGTGGGGTCGAAAACCTTCCCGCCAGCTCACGCAGTGCTTAGTGAGAAAGCCAATCACTATAAAAGTTTGCCACCAAGAACGCAGTGGCTGCCGTGGCTCTGAGGCTCTCAGGACGCCTCCATTCTCATCACTGCCCTTCAACTTTGGGCCTCTGAATCAACAGTTCAGTGTGCTCCTAGACCTCATTCTGCTATGGAGGCTTTTCAAATTATTTCACTGGTTACTGAAATAAATAGTTATATTTATCTACTCATAGCACATAAGTTATTTAACTTGCATTTTCCAAATGTATTCCAAAGAACTAAATTCAGAGATCATGCCTTTCTTTCGAGCTCTCCTAAAGAGATTTTCATTAGGAACAAGTTTATAAAAGACGTTAGCACATGCAATATACAAAAGTGAAAGACATTCTGTCCAAGGGTCTCCAAAATCACAAAAACACAGCACTGTCTTAAATTCTATTGTGTTCAACACTTTGAGACTGTTAACCATGCTCTAACATTTATGCACAGGGGGAAATTAAATTAAATAGGCTGCATTCACAGACTGTGGGGGAAGAGAACAAGAAGTCACCAAGAAGAAATCCCCCCATGAATCAGCACCATATGTGGGCTGCGAACGGGACAACCAGATCTGGCCCCTTTCGGTGCACTGGCTGACAAACAAGAGCCAACACCCCACTCCATCTCACCCCCACAAGCAACCAGCTGATCCAGAGAAACACAGGCTGCAATGAGAGCTACTAAGGTAAAATGCAATTCGATGCTTGTGGTGTTTCATGTTTCACTGACCTTGCAGGTCTCAGGCCAGTGGTCTGATCTTCTACTCAGAGGATCATGGGAAGCAGTGTGGCATGGGGTGGCCATCTCCTTCTGGAGGTGGCAGCCATTGCTAACTCCCTATTATCTTGTTTTGAAGTCCTGTATCATTTTCATTGTTTTGTTGGGTTGGGTTTTATTCTGTCTGATTTTGTTGTATCCAATGACATAAGTGGCTATTTAAAAGATAGCAAGATATATTGTGGTAGCCATTTTGGATTTACCATTGTCTTGTTTTGAAGTTCTTTATTGCTTTCATTGTTTTGTTTTTATTGGTTCTATTTTGTTCTGTTGTGTTTTATTTTTATTTTGGAAGGTATCTGCAGCTTTTTTGAAGACAAGAGGCATTACATTGTTGACCTCCTATTGTTTTGAAATCCTGTGTCACTTACACTTGTTTGATTTGATTGACTTTATTCTCTTTTATTTTGCTTGGTTTTATTCTCTTTAAAATAAAAATGAAAAAAGAATTAAATAGGTAAAGGTAAGCATCATGGTTGCTGGCAAAACAGGAGGGTCCTCCTGATTTTGCCACAGCTAAAGTAGCTGTGCTAAACTAGTTCTCACATCTGTACTTCAGTAATGGATGGGATAAGTGTGATGACTGGTTCTGGAGAAAGAATCTTAAACCACCTTTCCGGTCAGATCTCTACTCATGAGTACAGTCCTCTGGGCACCCCCAGGTGACCATGCCAGGACCCCTCCACTGTCATGATTCACAGACACTCCACTGACATGTATCAGCGTGTACAGTCTGCATTTAATTAACATGCACTCTCTCTTGTGCTTTAAATCACCTCCAGACGACTTACAACGCCTAACACAACGTTAACGTCATGGAAACAGGGGTACTATATTATTTAAGAGATGACAAGAGACGCATGCCTACCCCTATTTAGTGCAGAGCAGAAGTAAATCCTTTCCCAAATGTTTTCCTTGCTCGGCTGGTTGAGTCTGCAGCTGTGGAACCCGTGATATGCAATGTCGAGGGACTCTGGTTCTGGTTTCAGGGTATGAACAATGCCGCAACTTAGAACTATGCCCTGCATGTCACGGAGCGTCTGCATCATTGACAGGAATGAAAATTAAGATGTGTCCCCAGTGTCTGTGAGATTTGAGAGGGGAGAAGGACATAGGTGGGGGCCCAGACACCCTAAGGCTGGCGTAAGATCCTACCAAGAGAGATTTGCAAAATCTTGCATTGATTCATTTGGAATAAAAGACTCAAACATTAGACAGTAAGAAATCAATGTCTCTTAGGATGATCAGTTTATCAAAATGCAATGTTCTGCTAGCCTGTATTTTTCAGAACAATCTGGTCTGGTTTTGCTTTTATCCTTCACTTCTATGTTGAGAAAATAAGAGTTTAGAGTTAAAACCTACCTTTAGAGATGGCATTTATCACCAAAGCTCAATTCAACTTCCTTTACCAGGGCAGAGTAGAGATGATCAAAAAAAGAAAATTTAAGAATGGATGACAAAGCAGGAAGCTTTATAAGAGATGGATTTGCATCTGCTATGCACAGAGATGGGTTATCAACAGGCTAAAAGTGAATACTTGGCAGTCCGAGGTTCAGAATTCTTCATGCAGTTGTCTAGAGATGAGAGTCACGTGTGTTGACTCAGTTATTGCAATAGTCACTTTCATCACTACTTCTGTTAGCATTATCGCTCTTTCTGTTTTTCTGTTCAGTTGGGTTACAGTTTGAGCAGGAGAGAAACTGAACTTGGCAGTTGGTGCATCTCTGCTCGACCGCGGCCCACAGCAGGAGATGGGCAGAGTACCAGGGTTCCGGTACTGCTTCCCCTCGGGCTTCCACAGCAAAACCTGCTAAATAAATAAATATGGGGATAAACGGAAGCCTGAATTCCTGAAAGATTCCCTCACTTGCCTTATCAAGAGATTGATTCTTGAAGGCTGACTTAAGTCAGCCAGAACTGTCCATGCATCAAGGCAGTTGTCACAGTTTTTTAAGGGGCACTTTTGTAAACACTGTCTTTTACTCCCTCCTGGTGACACCACCAGAGAGCTCCCAAAGGCGCAGCGCCAGTGGAATACACGCAGCCTGCCGAGACCTGAAGAGGCCCAGCAGAAGCGAAGTCATCCAACAAGCCAGTGGCTTTAGGGGACTCTGGGCCTCTGTCACAATGCAAAATGAAGTTCAGTCATGACCATAACCCTTTATGCATCGTGCTCATGAAGCAGGTCTTAGGAAGAGAAACCAGCTTCAGTCTTTCAGGTAACTGGACACAGGAAAGGCATTGAGTGATGGTGGTTTGGCCATAAGGGAGAGCAAGTCAGAGTCATCTAACAGCCTCTAGTGCCATTTCCTTGTTTGGATGAAGCTTCTTTGGTATTTATGAGTATTTGTAAGAAGACTAGCATGAGAAGAATTTAGTGGAGCAATTTCTAGTATGCTGATTTTTAAATCTATCTCTGCATACTTTTGCACAGAGATAGCAAGAGCCTTTTAATTTGGTCTCTTCCAAGCAGGGTAAACTTGGTACCACGTCAATGGCATTCTGTGTGTGCACAGAAGCATGTCAACCCTGTTTTCCAGGGAAAATGAATAAAAAAGAGGGAGCCAAGCTTTCCAATGAATCCAGACCACATGAACCTCCACAAATGGCAATGTTGCAAGTTGATGGCATTTTAAAAAACAGCTTCGGAGTTTAAAGATACTGAAATGATCATCTTAATCAAAGGTTAGGACAGATTTCTGCCCAAAATAATTGAATTACCATCCATTTTAATTGAAAACTTGCCTAAAATATTCCAAATAGAGAATAGTAAACATGATACTGCCAAGATATTTTAGACCATGATTTTTGCTCATGGTTTTTCTCAGTTTTGAGGCAAAGTGTATATAATGAATTCCTGAGAAATCAAAAAGCAAATGCCAATTTATGAATTATACAAATTGTTGTTTATCTGTATCTTTCTTTTTTTGCTTTTGAACATTTTTATGAATATTGGCTCAGGAGGAGTGGTTGGGAAAATGAAGAAGATAAATTTAAATACACAATTTTCATCACAATTAAAATTTTAGTTACTTTTCCAGGTCACAAGAGAAGCCAAAAACACATGGCAGCTGCCTGAGTTTTGATAGATTTTTTTACTGAGTAAAAATACTTTCTTCTGTCAAAAATAATTCCTGAAGCTTTTCATGATTTTATACCACTGAAGCAGGATATTTAGATAAGTGTTTGGAAGCATCAACATTCCGTTTATGAATTTGCTTTAATGTTCAGACAGTAACCTACCACTTGAGAGCAAATGATCTAGACAAGAGCTTTTCCCTTATATTCTAAATAGCAGCTGATATTTTTCTTAACCATTAATTTAATTTTGTAAGAACACACCTGCTATTATTTAGTTTTCATAACATTTCATATAAATTTCTCTGAATTATGTATCATTAAGTAGCAATTGTGATAAAAAGCATGGAAGTGTAACATTTTCCAAATATAGGAACACAGGTACAATTAGTTACTGATTAAGGTGGTAAGATTATCTAATAAACTAGTGCCTTCTTTGATTGCCTGATTTTTGGAAATTATCACCCTAAGGTAAAGCTTTTATGCTGTGATTGAAATTGGAACATTTACAAATAACTTGTAAGAGGCAGAATGATCAAATATAAGGCAGTGGTAGGTGCCTAGGCCCTTTGACTACATCTCTTAGTTAAAAGGCTAATATTCTTTGCTTTTTAACTTGAATGGAATTCGATTTTCTGTCTACTCCTCTGTTGGCAGGAAAAATACTAGTGATAAATCAACATTGTAATTATAATAGTCACTACTATTTTGACAAACATTCTTATCATGAAAAAGAACATAATCATGCCAGTGGAAAACGGTTAATCTTTATTTGTCATGTAAAAATAAATGAAATGATTTCAAAATATTAAGTGAATAGTAACAATTCCCTTAAATTTAAAACACTTGACATCTGACTTGCAAGATGAGAATTTTATTCCTGAAAATTACTCCTACCAGAGAGAGAAATGAGTTCCTTAACCTCTCCATATTTGCAGTAATTTAGAACAAATGCAATGTGTGACCGTCAAGCTGGTGACTGTGCACCATTTTTTATTGCCTCAAATATGTGCTGAAAAAACTTGTACACTGGATAAAAAAAAATAAAGTTGTTTCAATTATAAGCTACTAATTATAAAATGAATAAACTGTTTACATTTCTATTAGGCATGGGAAAAAAGGCTTTCTGACCCACACCACTATACCGTACAGTGGAGCGCTTAATGGATTTGTCAACTCCAAGAAATGGTTCAGGTAAAGGAGAGCTTGTGATGTAAACTGCTGGAGAACCTCTCGGGGGTTAGAGCAAGCCTCAGACATCCCTAACCCTTTTCTTCATGCGCTTACACACCTATAGCATGTGAGTTTCTTTAAGGTGTCCTTTGTTAGCATTGAGTATCACTTCATGTTGTTTTGTGCAAAACAAATAACTAGGGTGTCATGTGACACAGGAGACCCCATCTTAGCTGCAGTTACAATGATTTTCCTGTGCAGCATGAGTGTCTACCCTCTATAACTCTTCCACATCTGCCTCTAGCACTCAGAACCCCAAACATTAGCCTCTGAGGTTCAATAAACAATGACATTACCGGATTTGGGAGCTATTGTACTATTAGGAGCTCTAATAGATGGGCTGGAAAATTATCACCAACTTTACTGAAAGAAGAAATCTGAAAAGTGAAATTGGTAGACAGTAAAGAGGAAAGTGGACAAACAGTTGGGTCAAACATCTATCAGATGACTAAAGGTGAAGATAGTAACTAAAGGTAAATAATAGTAAAACGTATCCTCTTGGGATAATGCAGTATTTCTGTGGTTCCTAGATATGCTTTACAGTAGAGCCAAATAGACACTGTGATACAGCGGTGTTGAGCTCTAAATCTCGAAGGAACAGTCAGAAAAGTATTGAGGATTCTTTAAGATTTAAACATCTGACCACATAGGAACTGTTAAATTTCATCATATAATTTTACGTATTTTACCATATATGTCAATTCAATATCAGTTGCAATATAAAGAATAATTCATCATCATTTTCTTTTAATTTTTATTCTAAGGGTGACTTGAGTCTCAAATGGCTGAAGTATAACTGTGCTGAGGTTGCATGGCTTTGGGTCCTTTCCTATTAGCTTAGTGCAAAAGTTTAAAAAAAGTTTTTTTCTCTGCTCTTCCTCTACTTTGAGTTTTACAATTGCAGGCAAACACTTGCTTCATTCTGAGAAACCATGCAGGAAAGAGGCTCTTGATTCACTCTTAGTGGCTGTGATTTTGCCATATGGAAGTGTGTTTACCCAAATTAAAATACTTTTAGAAAAGGTTTCTAAAAAGTAAATCTCAGCTGACTCTTCTCTCCAGCACTCAAATTTTATATAAAAGGACTATTATTTCTAATAGCACAAAGATATATAGAAATTCTATAGCCCTTGAGACACCAAAGTAGATATCTGATAATATTTGCCTTCTAACTTCAAACACCCACCTAATGAAATGCAAACATTTCATTTAGATAACATTGTTCTTTTATTCAGTATCTATAGGAAATTGCTATCTTATGATTTTATTTCTATCAAATGTGTTTCTGTGTTTGTGTGTGTGTGTATGTGCATGTGTAAAAGAACAATTTTTTTAAAGGCTAAATAAAGTATATGCAATATTTTCAAGATTTTATTTATACATAGTAAACATAAACTAATAAGCTGCTGGAATCTCTTTTAAAGGAATTTAAATATTTTAATCTGCATCAAAACTTTACATTTGACACAACCAACTAAGCAGGACAAGGTAGAATGTTGGCAAACTGGTTAATTCATGAACATTTTTAAAACTCCATGAATTCATCCAGAACTAGTTAATCTACAGATACATTGAAAATTTCATGGTAAGTACCATTATGAAATTTGGATTTTTAAAATCAATAAAAAGAATTTATTTAAAATATATAAAATAGTATTTCAACTATTTTTATTACAAAAGTAGTTGCATCAAAAGCACAGTTAGTGTTTTGACATTATTTACACCATTACCATTCAAAAAATCATAATTTGACTCTATAAAAGAAAGTAAAGACCTTTCTGGCACAGTAAGTAAAACCAGTAAGGTCAGTTACAAGTGTAAAAATGAAGAGATAAGTGCATTCCATGGCAAAATAATATGGTGTGATGATTCCCAGACTCTCTTGACATGTTTGAGATTAAAATCCTTCATGGAAAAGACATGGTCGTGTTTCGGTTAGTGTCAGCAATCTCAGAAGTTCAGTGAGTATCAAGATCCAGAGAGATTTCACAGATTTTAGAAAATGCCCCTTGGAATGACCTTCAACAGCTTTTGTAGATAGTGGTAAATTCTAAAAGCTCCCAGTGAACAAAACAAAGGGAAACTGATGAGAATGTAAACCATGTAGACTTTCCCACTCTCTCTAAATATTCTTTACATCCATCTGTCCTTTTCAAAACATTTCTGTTACCCATACTTCGCTTGGATAACAGTCTAAGGAACTACAGTCTAATGAAGTGTATGTGTTTTTGGATTGTAAAGTAATACTTAGCTAACACTATTGATCTTCCAGCAAATGTTCTCTTTCAATATGTATAACTCTAAATGTCTTAGAGGGTAATTTTAAGGGTCGATACCTCTGTGATAGAGTGCATTATTTACTAATATTTTCATTAATTATCTAAACAACAGATTCCAAATAAAGAAGCATTCTTAACATGTTAAGATTATAAATTTAATCTAAGAAGTTAAAGAACTTTTAAAACTATATATCATATTCTAAAACACTTTATTTTATAAGTGTAGATCAATTTCTTAGTGCAGGTTTTCACCTGGTGAAATGAATATTTAATGTTTTCTCAAGGTATTTATTAAGTTAATGGTTACTGTTTAATCCCAGAATTTTACTATAGTGCTGGAGACATAATATGTATTGAAAACTGTTCCTTCAATTAAATTTTACATGGAATTCAGTAAACTTATTGTCTAGTCACTGTAACTTTTCAATAAAAATAAAACTTTTAATAATTCTAGATGTTGGGAATAACCCTAAGTGACATTATAAGCACACAAGATTTTAGAACTAAGTGCACTTCTGAAACTCTCCATATATCCCATAGTGACATCCCATAAGTGGCAATGCAGAGACCCAAAGAGGCCCACAGATATGTTGGGGTACATGCATAATTTATCCGAGATCACACATATCGTGCTAACTGAATAATAAGATGACTGTTTACTGCCAGCAGTACAGATTCAGAAAAAAGTCACTTCTGATAAAAGACCAAATTATAGTCACCTCTGATACATTTTCACCAGAGCAAAAACAGAAATGAGCTCTGTCATTTGTTTAGGAATTATCATATTTCAAGTATTGTATCAGTCAACTTTCCCATTTTTCATTAAAAAAATACCCAGCTCTTGCAATTTAAAGAGGACAGTTTTAATTGGCTCATGATTTGAGAGGTTTTCTCCACGGTCACTGGCTGAACTTTGTGGTGAAGGGCCTGGAGGAGGAAAATTCCTCACTTCCAGTGACTTTGAAGCAAATCACAGGGATAAAAGGCAGCAGAGAGAAAGGAGCCAGGGACCAGCTATGGACCCGAAGTCAAGCCTGCGTGACCTTTCCAGAAGTGTGCTTTATTAGTCTCTGGGGTGGTTCCTAAGCCAATAAAGTGTCAGTCCAGCTTAACTGTTGCCGCTATTGTTTAAGGCCCCCTAAATATATTTCACCTTACAGCAGTATTTGGGAAAGAATGGCCAGCAATGGAAGCTCTGGAATACTGAGCCTGAGAGTCTCAGGTAATATAATTTAAACAAACCTTAAGTTTGAAACTTGCATTTACATAACATTTTTATTAAATCAGCCAGCTCATCATTTTTAATAAAGCATAGCATTATCTCAGTCTCCTAGATAACAATCCATTCGTTTATCTCCATTTCTCTACATTCACATTCTCAAAAACTAATGGTCCAAGCCTTTCTCTCACTTTTCACAGCATTGAAATTGGTGAGACGTGGGGAGAATCTACGTCTATTCCAGACTCTGGTTCTTTTGATTGACAGAGTTGCAGAGTGACAGAGGAAAGGTCACGTCTTACCATATCAGTGTTCCTCTTACTACTCTTTCCCTAAAGTGATGGCTTGAGGAATTAGGCACTCACTAAATATTTGTTAATTTATGAATAATGAATAAATGAATTGTTTGCATTAATTTGAAATGTGAAATATGTAGTCAATTATCCTGAGTCATTAATAATACCTATCATCACCCTTTGCCTGTCTCTTTTTCTACCTTTATCTCTTTTTTCCTCTATTTATTTGTCCTTGTGCGTATGTTAGGAAGTATACACATGTGCATTTCTCCTGCTAAATTGATGAGTTTAACATGTTATCAAAGCATTGTATATCTACTGCTCTTCACACGATCCTAAAAATTAAATTAGTATTTAATGTATGAAACCAGGAAATGATAAAAGTTATTCTTTAACATAACTATACAAGTTTATATTTCAAACATAAAATCACTAACAATGGTATTTAGATGAGCCAAAATTCAGGGACATTGTTGAGATGTATTTGAAAATAACAGTACACTAATAGTGCATTATTATAATTTTTTCTTTTAAAGGAAACGTACTGATAAGCACACAAGACGGCACTGTTAAACATTACAATTTCCTGTGCACTCTCAGGTCAGTAGTAGATTATTTTTACCTTGATAATGATTTGAAATCCTAACAGTTCCGGTTATTAAGGAGGCTACTAAGATTCTTACATGGACAGGCAGTATCCCCACCGTCAGGAAGCGTGACAGCCTGAAGGTAGTTTAGCCCTGGCAGTGTGTGTCCTGAACGTGTTTTAATATCACAGTGAGGGGAGATAGACAGCCTGCAGCTTCTTCACCTGGGAATCACCAACCCAACCATCTTGCAGTCACCCTCTGCTCATAATCAGGTAAAGATTTCATTTAACTGGAGTGTGTCTGACCCAGCACATCTTGAGAATGTGACACGGTTCTGTGAAAAATGATTCTTGCACCTCGCATCCTAACCAGTAAGAATATTTTCAAGACATTTCCTCTCCTGTCCATGAACTTCAGTGTACCAAAATTACTGGACACAGAGGAGTTAGATATTTTCTATGGACAACACTAAAACAGCACCACCACGGACTGCTGGGGGATGTTTTCTGGTATCTTTGGGATATTTACGCTTTTTGTGGTTCATCACCTACATGTATTCCATTTCCCAACACGCCAGGGTTACCCAGGCCTCATAAGTGCAGTTGTAGACCTGCTTTTATTTTTCTAATAACAAGCAATGTTTTATTTTTAATACGTTACTTCGAATTGGCTGTTTTTCCAAGTAATCACTTCTTAAGATAAATGTAAATCCAGTGTTACTAAGTCTGTCTGACAATAGCTCAGCCATGAGTCAGGAAAATTCAAGAGTTATTCCAAACAACTAAAAATGAAGGCTCCCAGGATGTGACCGATTTCAGCACAGAGCAGGAAGGTCTCACTCCACAGCTGGTCATGTGATCAGCAGACCAACACTTCCGGTGAATTGTCCCCTGTCGATGTAAATAAACCATCCGGCTTTGCTGGCAGCCCTCGGATATTGCTGGGGCTCTGGTTTACACGTATGACATCAGCAGCAAAAAGAAAAATATTCATGATAGTGGAAATGGAAACTGCCAACAGCCAGCCGAGTGTGTGTTTGTATGTGTGCATGTGTGCATGTGTGTGGATCAGGCTTTGACTGCGATAAACAAAAAAACATTTCTGCCAGAGGAGGAAGAGCCCGTGGGTGAAGAAGGCACCTAAGCCAGTCGAAGCTAGCAGGTGCCAAGCGATATTGAGGTGTCCGCCAGTCTCACTAGCAGGTCACCCATGATGTGTCCAGTTCTCTAAAGACACCTAAGTACCTCCTCACAGGAAAGATAATTTTTCTTTCTGTTTATTACTATTTTTCGAAATTGGCTATGTGTTCTATATCATAGTTATCTCAGGCAAAGACATTATATTTGTTTTTCTACGATTAAAATTTTGAACTTAATCACAAGTCACTTAAGGTAATCATGACTGGATCTTCTCCGTTTTCCTGAGATCTGATACTATTTTCCGGCTTCCACTTGGCATCTGCTTACAATATTTAGATACATAGATAAATCAGGGTAAACCCTAGATGATACTCTGCACACAGTGATAGTGTTATTAGTTCTGCCCTCTGGAAATATCAGAAGTGTGAGAATGAGGTAAACAAACTGAGTTTTACCAAAGACACCAGCAATAGCAGTATGTGTAGTGTCCCAACATCGGTGACTTGCATACCTGATACACACGTGCAAATACACACACACACACACGCACACACATACAACCCTCTTGCATGGGTGCAAAAGGTAGAGTAAGGAGACAGTGGCTTACATGATGCTTCTGTGTGCAGTTTGGGAGGAGCCTCAGAAGTTTCTCTGGCTCAGTCCTTCGCCTCTGCAATCCTTTCTGTTAAATGACAGTAGAAACACACAAAGTGTCTGTGCACACTCAGATCCAGCTGAGATTATCAGTCACTGCTCACTGAAATTTTTTCTTCCCAGGGCTTTTGTTCTTTTAATAAATAACAAAATGGATATTGAATTTGCAAGCGGCTTGTTTGGAGGGAAAAAATACTGATACTTACGAAAGAAAATAGTCAGTACTGGGTAGTTCAATATAAGTATAATTTAGAAAATTTACCTTGATCCAAGAACATGAAGGGGTGACTTTTTAAAAATGATAATTACATTTGCTAATAATCATGACAAATAGTATGGATTCACTATTGAGAAATTGATTAATTCAGTAAAGAGTAAATATAAAGTAAAATTTATCTACAGCTTTAAATGTCACCTTGATTGTGAAGATTTTGTTGTCTGTCCAGAATTTGCTCTGGAGACATAGAAACCTAGAAGTAGACCTAGAAGTAACAATTGATAGTGCCTGGCCTTCAATATAATCATTAAGATATTCCTGGTTCTCTCTCCTAAGTGCAGATGCAAAGTTTGCGTGCTCAGCAGGGTCTATGGCTCCCCAGTTTCCCACATTCCACTCAATATTTACTACCCTCAAGTGTTTAAAATTTTTATAAATCCAATGATTATCAAATGTCACATGTTCTTGTTTTAAATTCATTTCTAAATCATAAGTAAAATTAAACATCATTTTATTGGTTTGTTTTTTACTTATCTATTTTTACACTACAGGTGAATTTTATTGAGTGTTATAAGATGGGATGTTAAGAGATGCTGATTACTGAAAAATAAATCCAATCAAGAATTATTTCTTGGGCCGGGGATTTAGCTTAGTGGCTTAAGTGCATGCCTGGCAAGCACAAGGTTGTGAGATTGATCCCTGGTACAAAAAAAAAAAAAAAAAATTCTTGGTTTTTTTAAGTAACTTCTGCAGGGAAGTTTAAGGTAATCAGATGTAGGAATTTGGTAAGCTCCTATTTATTAAATAGATCACATTTTTTGTAACATACAAAGTGGTAAAGTTTAATAATTTTACCCACTCTTCCACTGCATAGTTTAATTCTATCAACTTGTTATTATTATTGGAGAGATAGCATCATACCTTATGAAACACAAAGATTCATTAAAGTTAATTATTCTTAAAGAAACTTTTGCCTCTGGTAAACCACTGTAGAAAACTCACCTCATTAAGGAATATCTTAGATAAGAAAATAATGCAACACTCAAAGTTTAAGGTTAAAGAGTATGTGTTACAATTGGAAGACAGGCACACAGCATTCATACTTCATTTTGTTTATACAATGTGACAGCACCCTAACTCCTGGATTTGCAGTAGGTGTTTCAGGAGGAACAGAACAAAGTTTTGCTCTGTTTTATGGTGTCAAAGACCAGAGTAAGTGCTCATGCATACTAGGCGAACAGCCTCACTAAGCTACAACTTTCGTCACAAGAGAAGAGCAATGTTAACTCTTCAACTATTGGCTCAACTTACAAATATTTGAGGAGTAGAATGACAAGATTCTCAATCCACAGGAAAGTTACCAATTGCATAAGAAATTCACAGACATGGACCTCTCAAAACTATCATGCAGATTAATATCTTATAAACTATCAGATAGTCTATAAAGTGTTGCACATTACTAAATACTGCTTTAATGCAATATTCATAAAAACTAAAAGTTTTGACAGTTTGTTAACAGCTAACTTGTTCCACAGAACAGGGAAGGTAGCTAGACTGCTCATTTATTGTGTAAAAGTTACTGATTTTCCCTGAAGCTTCTAGTATACTAGGGCACACACAGCATGGCCCTGGGTACACAGGTGAATATTAACACAGAGACTCTGATTTTAAGACCATGGCAGGAAAACAAAGTTGTATAAGACTCATAAGGACAGTGATTTTCCGGCTGTGTCTGTGGTGCTGTGAAATGCTCCTGACACTTGATTTGATTCCAGTAGTATTTGTGGAATGGATGGGAACCACACATCTTTAGGAAGCCCAAGGGTAATAAGGAATTATTTCACTCCATTGCAGAGTGTTTGGTCTGTTGAGGGTGTGGTGTGCATAAAAGGGAGAGGGTGAAGGAGGAAAACAGAGATTCACCAAGGAGAAGGAGAAATCAGGGCTTTCCGATTCCCCCACGTGTGAGATGGAAGAGACAGATGCGCCCCACTCTATGAGAGAGGAGGCATCACTACACACTGAGATGACAGAGAGGAGAGGAAGACCAGAGGCTCTGTGCTCATACTTTGCTGTGGATGGATCAATCTGAGCAAATTTCGTATCTATCTGTTATGGAGATCGTGTAGCAACTCGCCCTGTGCTGCAGGAATGCTTGACCAAGAGGCCACTCGGGAAGAAGTGGTGTGGAAGGTTACACGGCGCTCCGTGGAGAACCTATCATCAAAACCACCCCAGGAGAGGAAATTTTGGTAAAACTAAAACCATTCCTTACTCACATTGCTTTTTTAAAAGGCTTCCTTCTTAATTGTTGCATAAAACCATGTTAATATTAATCAAAATTATCGTTTTCCTTTTAATTATGTAAGTAGTTTAATAGTTTCACAATGTAAATCCTTCTCATCTGTTATTGCAAACACATTTTTAACTAAACGCTACTTTCTGTTTACATT
This sequence comes from Hydrochoerus hydrochaeris, assembly GCA_004027455.1. Lineage (NCBI taxonomy): Eukaryota > Metazoa > Chordata > Mammalia > Rodentia > Hydrochaeridae > Hydrochoerus > Hydrochoerus hydrochaeris. The sequence continues at coordinate 54,497 of PVLA01002249.1, read as the reverse complement.
TTCCAGATGACTTGGGAATTCGCTACAGAATTTCTACAAGAACTCTATAGAGGCACCACTTACTTTTCTAACAAGACAGAATGCGAAGTCTGTCCCAAATTACTCGAATTTAAGAACATAGTCTCGGGTTCATCTGGGAAAAGTGGAATAATTGAGAGGATCAGTAATTTTGAAGCAATAGTGAGTTACTTTTAAGAGACTAAAGTCATCCCCTTACAAAGATGACAGTCTGAAATCAATGATACGGGTCATTCATTGATATGCCAGTCTGTACATTAAAAGAGAAAACTAGATTAGCAAATGTCACAATGAAAGTCCACACCTTCCTTTTAATAACGCATCAGAAATGACCACATGCACACAGAGTTCATTTAAAATGTGACCAGAGCTAAATCCAAGAAAGCAGAAATGAAAACCCAAACCCTGCGACTCACGTGGGGGTGACCAGTGAGCCGTGGCCTCGGTGTCCACCGCTCCGCTTTCTGCGCTTCCGTCTGTGACTCCAGATGCCAGCAGGGTTACTGGGCCGCATCCTCTGGAGGGAAGTGCAGGGTTGAGCACACTAGCCTCTCCAGGACCCTCGGCTGCCTGTCCCCCAGACAGTAGGGAAACTCTTCCACCCTCCTGCTGACTGGGTCAGGGTCTGCTTTGCAGGTTTCTCACACTTTCACTGAGCAATGCCTTCTCAGGCCTAGTGACGTAACTATGTCTTAGACTTTTATTTTTACTCCTGTATTCTTTCTTACCCTCTAGGTTTTGTCATGGGTCTTATTTATGGGTTTCATCAACTCTGATTTGCTAAAGAAGACAGGCCTCTGCTCCTAGGATGGAAAGAACCCTAACTTGGCACACCTTGGCAGCTGCGACCTCAGCCACATGAGCCCTGCTTGCCCCAAAGTCTGGGTACCCGGCTCCATCTCCCATACTGGGTGCTTTGAGAGTGCTCAGCAAGCATAAACACAGCAGATCCGGTCACCGCCACTGGAAGCATGGGAAACCTGTCCTCCACACAGAGCAACACATTAGTGGGAGGAAATATTGGTGGCAACGTTTCCAAGCAGATGAGCTGTATCCATGCTGAGCAGCTAATGCCCCGCCACTGAAGCTCCAGCGAATCCCCTCCTACGACATGCAGACTCAGCCCGCCCACCTCATTAAAGCTGTAATCCACCAGGGGACATAAATCGCAAAATGTTTCAATGTTAGTATTTAGGAGTCAGATCTCTGGCACATTTCTCGAAAGGCCTTGGAGAATACAGTTCTCCACTGATGAGCACACTGCAGCCACACTCTGCACTAACTTCATAAAGTCAGGTGTGTGTTAAAAATGCTCCAGACGAGCATCTGGTTTCTTCAAAGCCGTAATAACTTGACGAGGAAACCCCTGTGCCCAGAGCTCTCAGCAAGGGGCAGAGGTAAACCTGATGCTTCTGGAAGAAATGTCCTGTCTTTCCATCTATTGCCTTCCTTGACATTTTTGAGATGAAACATTTATTGTATATGGAGTCATAAAAAATTTCAAATTAAAACTCAATGCAAAATTTAGTTCTACTCTGAGTTCTGGCCAGCTGGAAAGCTTGCTTTATATTTTCTATGTGATGGCATTTCCTCCCTGAAGCATCAGTTATTTTGACATCTTTGAAATACATTTTAGTCTTTGAAACAGTAAAATAATTTATCAACTTTGATTTTTTCTTTATTTCATAGCTAGCTGACTTCACTCAGTTAAAAAGGATGTTATTTGAACTCTGCTCTGTCCCAGTCTATTGATAACTGGAGATAGTTTCCTTTCCCTCACTCTGAAGCCTAAGTCTTAATAAATTTGAACTACAGTTACTGTAGAGTTTCTAGAAAAATTTGGAGGGTCTGTGATACGTTAGGTCTAAACCTAGTTCCAATGTCATTAATATATATCCAAAGGCCAAGAGAAAATCATAATGACTATCAAGCAGCTAGATGTCAATAACACCATAAAGACTGTATGTGAAATTACTTGGAACTCAACTTCACTGATCTTAGAAATAAACAGATGTCCCTCACTCTGTGGACCACAGCAAAGGTTATAACCAAACGATCCAAGCATTCAACTCAAAACAGTCAAGGCTAACACAAGGAAGACCCCAGAAATGAAAGAAATGAATAATGAAAGGAATTTCATTCTATACTCCATAGTTAGAAGGCAAAAAGAGATTTACTTTTCAAAAAAACAAGAGGCAAATTCACTGACGCTCATAGCTGAATAGAAAAACTTCAAGCTAAGGTAATATTTTAAAGTGAGGAGGCCCCAGGAGAATCAGCAGGGTGGCTCAGGGATCAGCTGGCTGCCTGAGGACCCCCAACACTAGCCCCTTCCCCTGCCCAGCCCCTGTCCAGGAGCCAGGCTGCAGGGGCAGCAGGAAGACAGCATTAATAGCCACATCCTGAGCTCGGGACATGGTTTTCTTGCTCACTGGATGTGTGACCCTGGGAATTCACTTTCCCATCCTGGGCTGGCTTCCCACTTTGTGAAGTGAGGATGAGGGTAGAAGCTCCCTGCTGATGTCTTACCAGGATTGTGCAAAGTGGCCAGCACAGCCCTGCTCGTGGACTGTGCTCAGGGAATAAACCCTTCCTTCCTCATTTTTCTGTACAGAATTAACAGCTACTTCCCCATGAAGCTCAGTGTTGGCACTGAAGCGGGGTCCACGGCCCCTCTCTGTGTGCACCTCCTCCCTCTGTCACCTCTCCATCTTAAAATGTTTGCAAATGCTTTGGCACCTCCCCCACTCACAGGTCACCTGTGGTTTCCATGTAAATATGCACCAAATTTAGTGTCTTTTTTTGTGCATGGGAAGTTGGAAGGGGGGATTTGTGGCTGCTGATGTGGTTGTGAAAGGTAACACTGTTTCTTACTGCCTGTCTCTTGGGAATCTTGCTCAGGGGACCCAGGCCCAGTGTTGAGAGGAAGCTGGAACCTCAAAGCTACACAGCAGTGATCTGTTCAGCAGCCCAACAGCCAGGATCCACTGCGGGTTGCACGAGGGAAGGGACTGGAAGTTGACTCCGGGACCTTGAAGGTCACCTCCAGTGATGCCACATAGAGCAGAGACGAACCAAGCCTGCAGGGCCCTGTCCAATTTGCAGCATTTCAACAAGATGCCTGTCACTGTTGCTTTAAGCCCCGTGCCTTGGCATCACTTCCTCTGCAACAGGCGAGTTTTGCTACTAAAAGTGGGATTTGCCGTATTGAAAATTCTGTTACCTGTGAGTAGCTTTATGAATGTTTGGTGATCGGAAGCCATACTTGGTGATAGAGCACCATTTCTAGAATGTAAGAGACTTATTCAGGGTTATTTAATGGAAAATGTAAGTAAGCACATTTACCAATACATGAAGAAAATTTGTATGGCTATATGAATTAATAAAGAAGAAAATACAGTAAAATTATCACTGTTTTAAAGGTAATCTTAACACTGGGCCTGATAGTGCACAATTGTAGTCCCAGCCCTCTAGGAGGCTGAGGCAAGAGGGTCCTGAATTCCAGTATAACCTGGGCAACTTGGCAAAGATCTGTCTCAAAATTTAAACAATAATCATGAAGGGCCGGGGCTGTAGCTTGGTGCAAAGGCTTTGGCTTCAATTCCAAATCCTGACAAAACCATCATGATCCCCTGCCGCCCCTCATCCTAGTGGCTACAGTAGCATCATTAGTCCAAAAAATCATAATTTGTAACTGAAGCAATGCACACTGAGAGTGTATTTGTATAGATATAACAAACAAAAATTATTTCAATAGTTCAGTGTTTACCTAAATTGACTGACATACACACATGTGTGATTCTATGAGCAATTAAAGAAGAAAACAGTAGCAGAAACTCCCCAAACAACACTGAGAAGATGAAGACGATGGCGGTGAGAGTCCGGATGGGAAGTGCTGAAAAGCCGTGAAGATGCACCCGCCGTGTCGTGCGTGCTGCACCGGTACAAATGGTGTGAAGATGTTGAGAAAGAAGGGGAGACAGTGACATTCAGTTGGTGTCTGGTCAAAGAGAAGATGCAGACGCCGCGCAGGAACTAGGAGATCTCCTGGCAAAGCAGATGTGGGGGAGCCAGGCAAGAGGCGACCACAGCGAAGTAGATCAGAGGAATGAATTCAAAACCAACCTAAATACTCACTGCCTGGTATTGTAGCAGAAAGTTCTACACAATGTTGCTTTTAGTGTAAAGGGGCATTAATGCCATAGAGCATTGCTCACTGAAACTACGTATGATATGTGTTGTTTCTAAAAATGACGTGTGTGTAGATGTTTGAAAATTCTGCCAGCAAGATACATGTCAAATGTACAGCAGTGCCTTCCTCTGGGTTTTATACAGCTTTCAGGGTGTGGACTTCATTCGTGTGATTAACCCTTAGGTACCCTGCACCACTTGGAAGCAAATGCTTCTGCTGAGCATCTGGAAGCTGAGCGGTGGTGGGAAGCCAGAGGGGTTCCCGAGCCCGTGTCCTAGCAATGCCAGCCACGGTGCTGCACGACAACACCCCCGGCTCTAAGACGATGGGCCGGGGGTGACAGTGAAGTTACTTTGGAAGGTGCCTTTCATCCAAGGCAGCAGGGCCTAAGCAAACTGCGCCTGAGGATTCTCAGGAGTCAGCTGGTGAAGACGGCCCCCGCCCAGGGCACCCTTTCCTGCCTCTGCTTGGCAGTGCCACCGACTGCCTGAGATGATCTTCTGTCCAGGCTTCTCGCCCTATGTCAATGGAAGATGACAACCAATTTCCTCTGTCAGAAAGCGAGGACCAATGTGTAATTCCTCCAAAATAGCTCATTACCTCTCCTCGGAGGTTTCATGCTAAATTTGATTTGAAGTACCCTAGTCTATCTACCCTCATCCAGTTATACCCCCCAAAAAAATCAATGCTTTATCTGTGGGCCCATAATTCCTTGCGAGTCCTTAATCCAGTTAACCCACTTACTATAAATACATGCGCAGCACCAGGTATCCACTGGATAAATATTTTTGAGTCAAATGCAAATAGGTTTTCCCGGAGATAACAAGGGATTAAGTCAGGAATGAGAATTTGACCCCAGGTCTTATTACGCAGAGTCAGAGTTACAGAAGGAGAGCAGTCTACAGGGACAGGGTGACCACTGGGAGTGGGGCGGACACCACGCACATTCCTTGCTCCGAAACAACCTGCGGCCAGCACCACCTCCATTTTCAAGATTAAAAAAAAAAGATGCCAGGAGAGGAACGCGTTGTCCCAGTTTTCACAAGCGCTCTCCAGCTATGCCACTCTGTCATGCTTCTTGTTTGCGCATTTTTTCCTTGTGAGGCTGAGCATGAGGTGACCCTGGGTGTGGGTGCTGGGGAGGGCTCTTTCTGTCAAACCAAATTCCAAATCTTTCCAGTCATAGAAAGATCCAAAAGTCTAGAAACATAGACTCCCTTATTTAAAAGGGGCTGTTTAATGTGGCCTAATCACACATCAGTGATGCCACCTTGTATATAACTGATAATGGAAGAGTCAGGCACCTCCTCAGGGAGCACCCCCTACCTGGTTACGGTCCTGCCCAGCAGGCAGGTGTGTCCTGCCTCTGCCTCCCACACCTCCAGGGCCCACTGGGTGGGCTGCAGCCTCTACTCTGTGTCCTGACCCCTCCCCTTGGGTCACAGCAGAGTCACGCAATCTCAGGCGCTTGATTCTCACTCTGATAAAATGGGAACCATACCAGAATGGAGCTGCGATCGGAACTTGGGAAGCCAGCCCTTACCAAGTATGTAAAACTGATTAGGAAATGGAAAGTGGTTACTAAAATCCTCCTGGAATAAACAGACTTATCATCTATTTTTGGATGAATGTAGGAGTCTGTCCATGGACTACAAACATTCTCTGCTTTGAAATATTGAAGGATATGTACACTTTTTTTAAAAATTTTACTTTTTGTTTGATTTCAATACTGTACCACTTTTTGTGTCCCATCATAGTCTCAGGCTATGAAGTCATTATTTCCAGATCAATGACCTCCTATTTGCCTCTTCAGTCCAGGGCAGACCTTCTACATTTCTTTACCGTCACAGCACACAGGTCACCTCTCGGGTCACGTCCTCTCCGTGACTCTAATTCCTGAGCTTCCCCTCCATCCATTTCTGCGCCCTGGGCCCAGGGGTGTGGTCTGCAGGCCCACCTTGCCCCCTTTGCTCCTCCAGCCTAATGCCCTTCCACCCACAACTCATCCTGTCTCAAACTCAACCTCATACCCTAAGCCCGGTATGTGCCCTCTAACCATCGAGGTCTCTCAGTCTTTCTCTTGCAATTCCCATGGCCCTGTGATCTACAGGAGAAAGCTCTCAGTCATGAAGCACCCTGGAAAAGCAAAAGCCATAGAACTGGAAAAGAAAATCCCACTGGCATAGAGATGAAATGTAAATAATGAGATTAAAATCTCTTGTGCACACCTCCCCTCCACCATCACCACACACACACACACACACACACACACACACACACACACACACACGGTTTATTCATGGATGAATGCATGTTCAAGAGCTTTGTGGAAAATTAGCCTGTTTCTTCTGAGATTCCCTGCTACATGCTGTCGCTAGCATGTTCAGGAAGAGCCAAAGGGTGTCTGCCAGTTCAGCTCGATAGGTGCTAAGCTCATTTCATGGTGCTCTATGTTGTAACACAAATTTTTAAAAATTTTCTATGTGTTTTTTAAGGCCATTGATCTCTTTTTCTTGACAGAAACATTGTAAAACTGAAAATGAATAGAACAGAGTTGCAGGAAGCCTTCTGAAAGCAAGAACTTGCAAGACTGAACTCAGATAATGAGACCCCGACTTCTAACGCTTTTAGTCCAAAGCAAATGTCAGTAGCTGCTATTTCATCCAGCCTTTGTAGAACAAATGCCAGACAAGCTGACATATGAGCAGGCATGGCGTGGTTTGTGGTCACTGGGAACAGGGCTAGAGTAAAACGACAAGCCAGTCCCAATACCACCAGGAACGCTCCCCCACCCTGTGCATGGAATGCCCAGCAATAACCACCCCCGAAGTACTGAGCTAAGTCATCTACCCCAGTTGCAAGCAGATGTGACCCCTGGTAGAAATGCAGGCGCAGCAGCTGCCTCTGTGGCGGCATCAAAGGCTCTGACAGAGCGACTTCTGCATACACAGCCTGAAACATAATCATTCTCAATATTGAGTATTAGCATGGAATATAAAAGGAGATTTCTGTAGTACATACAAATAAATGCACAATTACTAAACCAAATACAACGTGTCATGAGATTTATATCTCTAAACAAATTGGGCATTTCATACTGTAAAGTTTGCACACTTACATCCAAATGTATCGATAGCCTCCAATGCAGAAGTCCATGAGGTGGGAAAGGGCAGACTTTCCTGCTGCTCCTGCTGACGCCATCCAGGTGGCCACAGAGCCCTTCCTCTAACTGCCCTGTGGATGAGATTACTTGCTGCAGCCTCCGTTTATCTCAGTCCACATACTTCACACAGTAATTAGTCACCACGGCCAGTGAGTGGACAGACTCCCAGGCTGTCTCTCCACATCAATAGGAAGAACATAACACTTCCTCTAACGAGTGGTTTACACAGCAGCTTATCTATTGCATAATGAAGATTCTGACTTTATAGACCTCTGCGAGACAAGAGAAAGCAGACTTCAAAACACCTGGCTGTAACCTGGTGGCGGCTGAATTGTCCCATCAGAGGAGCTTGTTGGAGGACACCCAAGTAGCAGGAAAAGGGGACATCAGTGGGCCAGAGAGGACCTCAGACACAGTCAGGGCCACACACACAAAGATAGGAAATGTGACAGGGCATCCTGGTGGACCCACCAGTGCAGGATCAGCAAACAGAGAGGAGGAGGCCACCAGAGACCGAACATGGGGAGAGTGCGTGCTTTTTAAGGTTCTGATATATGTCCGCATCTTCTCTTCTTTTTTCTGCTTGGTATTCATTCCCATGAGCACCCGCTCTCCTGTGCTTATAAGCTGTCCCAAGTCTCAGGGTTTTCATTGCCACCCAAGACTGAAATCTGCAAATCACTAATGCTGCCCAGACCGCTCATAGCTCACCTTTCCATGCTGAAATCTGGCTATGTGGAAAATTTAGAAGTGCTGAGTGCATCCGGGTAACTAAATTGGCAAGCACATTTAGTTCTTTAGCTGCTTCACCTATTTCCTGGGACCTCTGCAGTGAATATGATAAACACGAGCTCTGCTCTCAGCTAGCACATAAAAACAGCAATAAAGCGCATTAAAGATACCTGTAGATTGTGATGGGGCCATAGGATGCGGAACAGGGTCCTAGGGGAAAATATGAAGGGCAAGGGCAAGGTAAGATGACCAAGGAAATTTCTTTTAAGGCAGGAGATTTTGCCTAGACCGGAAGGAACTGGAAGAGAGCAGGTATGCATAGCATGGAGAAAATGTTCCAGGAGGAGGCTGAGAGGAATGAGAGTGCAAACTTCAGCCCATGGTCACTGTGCCTGGAGTGCTGGGGACAAGAAGAAGGGGAGAGAGGGTGGAGCGGGGCCTTGGGCTCGAAGCTTATCAGTGTCAAGGGAAGGAAGTGCTGACGTTTTAAGGAGAGGACCTATGCTGATTTGTATCTTAAAGGCACCATGGTCACTGCACAGAAGAAGAATTAGAGTCAGATCAAGAGTGGGAGACAAGGGGCCACACTGCCCCCTTCTGCAGCTGCCCAGCAAGGGAATAGACGTGGCAGAACCGGGACGCAGGCCACGAGCAGAGAGGAGCGGCCGGATTGGAGGTGGGTGCTACAGAACTGGCTCCTGAGCCGCAGGGGTGGCTGGGGCGGGAGGAAGAAGGAGATAGAGGGAAAGAAAGAATGAAGCCCTGGAATGTGAACCTGAGTCCTGTATGGGGCGGTGCCACAGAGGGCCGTGGGGATACTGAGAGCAGGCTGAGGATGGGGGGATGAAGAATTGGGGGTCAGTCTGTGCTCGGTGGAAAAGGAGCAAGACCAAGACTCTGGGGGTGAGCTAAGAGGCAGCACCCAAGGCAGAAGCTAACTTAGGTACTTCTCATGATTTCTCACCTATGTTCTTCCCCTCTGTTGCTGGGAGCACTGCTTGAGAAGGTCTGCATTGCCTGGTACCAGGAAGAAGACAATAGATATTGAGTGACTACCAAGACGTGCTACCTCTGCAGCACTCAGCACGGCAGCCATGAGGCGCCAGTGGCTTTTGCACAGTGAGGACTGCGATGGAGGAGTTGAACTTGAACTTCCATCTGCTTGAATTTAAGGTGCCACAGGCCAGCTTCCCAGAGCAGCTTGTGTGTAGAGCGCTTCCAGCATCTCCTGGCCTGGAGAGGTGGAAATCATCTTAACCTGCTTTGCTTTCCCTAGTAACAGGCGTCACAAGCCCCGGCACCGCGTGGATGGAGAGTGTCTTATTTTGACAAGGAGCAGTGTGTCCTCATGCAGTGTCTCACTGTGACACAGCATCCCATGTCCTTTCTGGGCTCTAAAGGCCAGTGCGGCATAGAAAGCTCAGGTTGGCTGCCGCAGAATGTTAAACTTCTAACTTTTGTATTGTTCTTTGTTAGATTATGGTCAAATAGACAATCTGATACTAAAGTGGAATTTTCAAAACTCAGAAAAAATACTACTCACCTAAGGACTCCATGTTTTAGACAAAGTCAAACTCTCTAGATGTCTGTCAGTATTTAGAGGTCGCTTCCCACCACCCAGCTTCCAGGAAGCAGGCGACCCTGGCGACTCGGTGGACCCGGCCCCAGCTACACCCCCAGGTAGAGAAAAGCCCAGACAGGCTTCAGCCTCCTTCTTCTCATTTCAAGTAATTGTGACTCGACTGTGCCATGTTATATGATAAAATTTACCCAAACAACACAGTTGAAGCTGCGCTGTGTTTTCAGAGGAGGCCAAATACAGAAATTTCAGAATCTCGAAAGCTTGGACATTCTGTTTGTCTGCCCAGTTCCCCATGTCATAGATTGATTAGGTGGGTGAAAAGAAGCAGATGTCCTTCTTTCTGTGTGTCATTATTAAGTCACCTGGGACACATCAATGGGACCATTCGTTTTCCCCACTTGGCTTATAGGGGGCCTTTAAAACTGAATAACCCTTAACTGTGATGTTTGAAACCTGTTCCAAAAAAAAAAAAAAAACTCCTAGGACAGGAAGGGAAGGTGCCAAGGCTTAGCCAGGAGCTTATCAGCAAAGGCCAAAAGCACTGGAAACCCAATTTGATGGTGAGCCAGGAAAGCGATTTCAAAAGAATGTCAGTGATTTGGTCAAGTGGGAAATGCCCCTGATATTTAAAGCTACCCAGACTCGGGTTACAGAGGGACCCATGGGACACTAATAGAGATGATCAATGTGAGAACTGTATGCTATGCTTTCTTGGAGACAAGGTAATCTCTGGCTGCACCTGTATTGTGTGGAAATTCTAATAGGAATGGAACAAGGTACAACCTTGCAGTCTAAAAACTGGATGTTCACGTATCATTACAGGAGTTCTTCAGCAACAGGCTCTTCCTCAGCTTTCCACCCACGGATTCCCAGTAGGTGGACAGAGTTCTGATTCTGTGATGCCAACAGGACTGTGTCATAGCAATGAGACCCTGGCACCTATCCTGTCTCTTCCACCTACTCGCTCATCGACCAGTCAGGCTCTAAATGCAATCCATGTGTGGATTTAGCTGAGGGCAACACCCAAACACCAACAAATCACACCAGATATGCATAATCTCATGGGACTACAGGCCAGAAAAGTCCACACATTCCCATGCAGTGAGGCACAAGCCAAAGTCTGCCGTAACAGAAGTAATCATTTCCACTGTTCCATGTCTTTCTTTGTCTCTTTGTTGCATGACATTATGCATGCACTCCCTTTAGCCTGCAAGGACTCAGGCCACCATGTGCCATCCACACCTTCTTACTGTTCTTGGTACCTCACCAGTGGGAGCGCACATATATCTCATATATATGTATATATGTATATATATATATATATATATATATATATATATATATGGTATATCACATATACCATGCTTGTGACCAACCATCCTGGGAGCTATCATTCTATCATGCAGAAGAGGAACTGAAGGTTAGATTGACTAATGATTTTGAAAGTTTGGCGGTTGACCTGGTCCAATGTGGAAGATGTGGTGTCTGGATGAACTTCACATCAGGAGGTCCACTCCGATGGCCTAAACTCTCCCCGTAATTTCACCAGATTCTTCCTGCCCCAAATTGTCATCTTAGCACAGCAGCCTCCTAGTAAGCAGTTTGCATATTTCAAAGACAATAAGGATTTTTTAAAAATATTTTTGATTTGATAAATATTGCTTATATTTTTAATATTCCCCAAGGTTAAATGAATTGTGGAACATGAGGGTACAGATCTCTTATTAATGACATTAAACTTTCTATCAGGAAGCCATGAACTGAGAAATAAGACATTAAAGAATCTTGTGTGGAGAACTGGTAAGCTTAACAGACATACAATTACAGAGCTAGAAGAGTTGAGTCACCTGACCTGTCCCAGCAATGGGGTAACCTTCTTCTCATGCCTGTAGCACCGATTCCTACAGTGTGTTACTGCTAAGTTCTTTCAGAAGACTGCACTATTTTACCCTAATGTAGATTTTAGACTAGAACATCAGTTTCTTTGTCCAAGTACTTCTGTTGCTTAGACACAATACACATCTATCCCAGGCAGGCCTAAATGGAGTCCATGACTATCTGACCTGTCATTCTGCCTAAATACTGAAACTCAAGTTCATGGGGAAAGTCAGGACATGCTCCTGCACTGGGCTGTCATGAAGACCTTGACAAGGCTGTGATAAGCTGAATGGAGACCACACTGGAATTCCATCCCTGGGGTTTTGATCTGAGCTTTACCTTGCACAATGGAGCCAATGAGACCCATGTTTGCCTCTTGGCTCCATTTGGCAGTTCTGCCAATGGAAATGGAACCACCTTGTCATGAAGATGCTCTTGTGATTCCCCAAACAGTATCTACAATATGCCTATCAACATTTTTCCAAGAATCATGAGTCTGTGCCCTAAGTCCTGTGCTGCGTACCTCAGAGGTATGCTACTGAAAGAAAGAAATGTATACTGCAGCACATGGGGGTTGATTTCACCATGGAGATTAGCGAGTCAATCTGCCTAGATAGGAACTTTAATATCAGGCAACAAACAAATCACCGTTCAACAATTAAATCCATTTTAGTTCCATGTCAATTAATTGATTTTTTTTTTATGTCTGTGGATAATGCACCCACTAGGAAGAGGTCCTCAGGAACTATTACAGAAACTTCTCCCAGCAGGGAAATGAGAGCAATTGAGGCTTTGTATCAGGTGTTTTGTCAGAATGGAAAAGTACATTTATACAAGACCGTGCATGGGGGAAATGGGTTCACAAATACAAACTGTAGAGCTAGCAAATAAATCTGATTTGACCAACAGCAGTCAGTATACCAAGAACTTCTCTGATGGGTTGCCATTATCTATGATAATCTTTGCTATGGTTTAGATCTAAAATGGCCCTGAAGTCTTGTGTGTTTGGAAGGAGACTGGATTATGGGATAGTATAGCTGACTTCCTTACTAAGGTCTGGTAAGAAAACGTGAGTCACGGGAGCTGTGGCCTGGAAGAGTTTATCCCCAGCCCACCGCTCCCTTCTCTCTGCTTCCCGGCAGCCATGAGCAACCTCCCTTCACAAACCACTTCTCCTTTCTGCCTTGGAGGCCATGGACGAAAATTGAGCCCAAATAAACATCTCCTCCCTCTGGTAGCACGTATCAGACATTGAGTCTCAGTGACTCCCACAAGGTGGATGGGTAATTCGATTGGTCTGTGGTTCATCCAGGAGACAGAGAACCCACTTCTGGGTGTGTGGGGGTCATGGCAGCCTGACCTGGGAACTCTGCCTGGCCTCTCCCTTCCTCTCAGGCTTTTTCCATCTCACTTGGCTCTGTGGCTGTCTGGTGTTTTACTCTGTGGTGCTTTTCTGTGTTGGAGCCAAACAAACATGGATTGAACCCTCTGAAGCCATGAGCCAAAATAAATCTTTCCTCCTCTTTGTTGGCTGTCTCAGGGGTTTGGACAGCAAGACACAGAGCTGACTGATACTGGTGCCTAGCACAAGTTCTCACCAGTGCAGCGGGTCTTAGTCCAAACCTGAGCACAGCAGCAGGAGACGCCCGGGTCTGGAGCTCCTCGCAGGAGTGGAAGGATAGTGTCTGTTAGGAGTCAAGTACACGGAGTGGCTTCACCTCTGCTAAGCCCTACTTTCCAGCAACTGCTGGTCAGTTAAGCTGGAGTATTCCTAAGTCACGCACCACTGGACTTCTCTTCCACATAGCTTTCATTCCGAGAGGAGCAATAACACAGGGATACTTTTCTTCATATGTGTTTTTCTCAAGGACATATTGGTCTTCATGAAAGATCAGCTTGTTTACAGTGACAGCTGCATCACCAGAAAGGAAATATTTCCAATATTGGGCAGAGGCTAAAGAAATTAGAAAATATGCATACACAAACACTCTCTCTCATACACACACACACACACACACACACACACTCAGGTTCCCCCCTACACTGTCTCTAAAGTTACCCTTGGAAGGGTTTTGAAAGCTTCAGAACTTTACATTAAAATATTCCAAAATCTTAAGTACAAACAAATGTACTCTCAGCATGACAATTTCTTTCTGTTTCATGCATAATTCAAAAGAATCACACAGAACAAATGTAGAAATATAGGGATGGGTTATGATTGCTACAGACTAAGAGTAGGAAGGGATTGAGTCTCAACCCCTCCTGCATCAAAAGAAGGTAACGCGGGTGACCGGTCACCACCTGTCTTTTCTTTACCAAATTTCCCAGAATCGAAAAGTAGTGAGTCACAATTCTTCTGGCTTTACAAGAAGCTCTTTAGGAACTCACGGGTCACTTTCCACACACTCAAGGGTACACTACCTGTGGCTGGTCGTGAGGAAGGATATGAAAAGTAAGAGAAATTGTTAAGAGCCTTTAACATTCAAATTATTTATGATAACTTTCCTTCCACAGTACTTGGGGGCTGCTTAGTAGAAATCCTAAGAAATCAGAATCTCCTCAACGTGTAGTTCTAGAAAATGCCACAGGATGTCATCATGGGTAATACTCTTTCCAGGCAACTTGTTGTTAGCTTTGAGATGAATAATATGCATTTTAAAAGATGCCATGAAGCTGCACCTTTTTAGCTTAATTTTAGAAAAACAATTCATTTGTATGACATAGAAATCAAAACTTAAATTTATTTAAATCAAAATTTAAATAAATTACAAAGACCAGGGTTATAACTCAGCAGCACAGCACCTGCCTGGCAAATGCAAGGTCCTGAGTTTGATTCCCGGTACCTAATTAATTAATTAAAAGTCTTTCTCAGTGATGCCTGTGGGTATCTGTTTTTCCACGCACTGTCACACCCTCATCGTCTACAGTAGTATGTGCTTCCAGAATGCTACGCATGCACACACACACACTCTTCACCACATAAAGACAGCACATACTGGGCCCAGGACTCCAAGCTAGCTTCTAATTTAACATATGCCACGAGTTTCTCTAATCAATACACAGAGAATGTTGCATGCTTTTTAACAGCTACAGAGTACACCGCAGAAGTTCATCGAGGCGTGTTTTGATTCTTTCCATTTTTGTTTTCTTTCTTGCTCTAGTTTTTGTGAATACCGAATTGGATAAAAGACATAGCTAGAATGTGGAGCTTGCCTTCCCCAGGCTGCAGGCTCCGCCGGCGTGTTACCGGGTCACACCGAGTCCCTCAGCCCGTTCGCTGCCTTCTCCCTGCCTACCACAGTCCTCTGACTCCTTACTAAAAGAGGCGGCAGAGCTTGCGAAGTGAGATTAGAGTGATATCCGAGTTCCAAGTCTCGGAGGGATATGCCTGGTTATCTTTCCAGGCCAAAGTTAAAAGTAAAAATGCAGAGTGCTAACCATGGAGACTTGCAAATCTCTACAGTTGCACACAGATTTATTCTGCGCAGCTGCTGGCTTTTCCACGTAGGCATCAGTCTAACTCCATGAACCTGATTCTAATTGTCGATCAATGCCCGTGAGTCACTCGCCGCAAGGAATTACCAGCCATCGCAGGCAGACACAGAACTCCCACATGGAATATCATTTTTTCTTACATTTAAAGGCTAAATTTCACTAGTGCCTGATAATATGATTCTAATCTATCTCTACTTACAGCTTTGCGGAAACACAGCATTAAACACATCTCTACCCAGAGGCAATGCAAGTTGGAATAAAATGCCACAAAACTTGATTCAGTGTTTTGATAAGGGGTGCTAACTGGATGGCCTCCTCAGGACTCAGAAAAGAGGGGGACTTTCTTGGATGTTGCAGACAACAGCTCAAACCTATGAACCACTCTCTGGGGATAATGAGCTACATCCTAGGGCTTTGGTTGTTTAACATAAAGGAAACGCTATGCATTATACAGCAGAGCCTGTCTTACAGAACCGCAGGGATGGTGCCAGGGTGCAATTTCCCCTCCCCGTACCTCTGGCTGTTAGCGTCATAGTTCATGTAGAACACTATCTTCGAACAACAGGGCAGGCCAGAATACCAAAGTTTACAGAAGACATTGCTGAAAGTGCAGACACCACCTTTTGACTGCTCCCATCCCTGCTAATCTCAGTATCCGCCCCTTCCTTCTGCCTCTGTGAGCACTGAGTTTGCCTCCCGTCTACCGGGCCTGCGTGGAGCATCTTTGCAATCGTTATGCTCTCTCGTCTTCAGCTATGTGACACCAATAAAACTTGCTGAAAAGTAAAAATTCATTCCTACCTGACACCAAATAACTGTTTTGACTGATCATTTTCTCTGAATTGACAGGTTGTTTTGGCAGTGTCGATACAAGCTTAGTCAATTTAGTGCATGAATGATACGGGAAGGGTTTCACGTTCCATTCACAAACATTTTACAGTTATGCACTGCATACCTAGGGGCGTGTTGGCTCACTGACGCTTGTTTAAAAGATATTCGCCATGTAGAAGATGAAAGCCTTTATAAAAGCTTGTGAATCTCACGCACTACACAAAATCGGAAAATCTTAGCTATGTTCCTTTGTAGACTTTAAAGTGAATATCAAAATCTTCAAGACTTAGAGCCAACACATAGATAAACCTGTCTTAATCACACATGCTGGAAAACATAGGCGAAGATGTTCCTTGCATTATTATCTATATCTGAAAAAGTAGGAACAACCAAAAATATTTACAAGAAAGCACCCAAGTCAGTGAATCCACCTTTCCTTTCTCCTCAGCTGTGGACTGCAGTGGTTAATTCTAGAAGCTGAGCTGGATTTCAGTATTCTCCATTCTTCCTTATCCCATGATATATGAAGCAATTTTCAAAGGTGACACAATTCCAAACTGGCACAGCACATCCAAACTTGAATCGAAACCTAGAAACTTAGGTGATTTTTGTCCTATGTTATAACACTTCCAATCCAATTGACTGAGTGTTCCCTCTGAGTTCCAATGAACTCAGAAAAGTTTTAATTATATAGAAGCTATATTATTATTGCCCATGGGATATGGTGATTAGAGAGTGATTTTTAAAAATCACAGGAAAGGAAATGAGTACCTTTGTAAGACAAGCATGGCACCAGCTCAATTTGATCACAGTAATTTATCAGAACCTGTATTATTAAAAAGCACAGAGTTCTGAAGGCTTGGCCTCCTTTTGATTTGAATGAGACAACCCGATAATGGACTCGGTGACTTCACAGAAAGCCACATCCTGCTCAGGGCCACTTACCCCAGGAAGGGTAGGCCCACTTCCCACGGGCTGCATTACCTCCTGTGGGGCCTTTGCACCTGCATCATCCCCACAGGAGAGCCCTGCGATATCCATCACAGGAACGCATTGTTCTCCAGGAGCCTGGGAGTGCAATTTCCTACAAAACTGATACTTTGAAGCCTACACAGAAGGTTCTTTAAAAAAAATGTCACTCAGAAAGCCACTGGGAACAAAGGCTCCTGGGAACTATCACTACAGAGCAGCAGCTGTCACTGGGGCCTGCCTGTTCCCCCCCCACCCCTTCTGGCCCCTTGTGATTGGTGTTATCCGCCGGCTTCCCAGGGAGACAGCACCAGCCATGGCCTGGCTGAATTCACCCTCAGCTCCTCAGGGCTGTTCTTCTTCTGAGCTGTTCTGAAACACAGCTGTCTAGACAAGGGGAAGGTGGTCTTTCAGCTGGCCTTCTAACTTGAAAGTGGGAAAATAAAAACACAACTGACCACTGCAACTCTCTTTTATCAGTGAGGTCCACCTAGGCCATAAATGTCAAGAAAATGAAATCTGGACATGGACCAGCTCTCCCACAAGTCACATCTCTCCTCTTTAACAGCAGAGTCCCTTCCTCTCTGGTAAGATTGATATTTAACCACACTCAGTGTCTGTTTTTAATAAAGCGTCACAAAGGCTGCTTGGGTATAATAGACACTTGACATGTTCCCAGAGCAAGGCATTTTGCTTTAAAAAAAGACAGTCAAGATTCACGCTCTGGTCACTCGGGGTTGTGAATTAATGGACCAGGATGTTGCTGGTTTCTCATTCTGGATCCACCCTTTCTTCACTTTGTATTTTAGCTGAGGGTCGAACCCAAAGTCCTTTTGCATAATGGACATCACCCATCACCACCACGTCCAGCTCTGCTCTTGTCAGGCTTTGTGAGAGTCTCTTCCTCCAGCAGGAGGCTGTCAAGTGAAACAGCAGCAGGTCTCTTGCTGGTTACCAATTCAAAACCGAGGCTACTGGCAAAAGGATGAATTTATAGGTTTTTATTCAGTCTGCATCCTCCATCTCCCTTTGTGTCCAGAAATGTCTGAGAAATGCTTTAGCATTTGTACATTTTCATGAAATCCATTTCAATTTATTAAAAGGTGCATTGATTCAATGCGTGCATAACCATAAAGCAAATGGAAAAGCTAATTAGCTAAAATAAGTTTGCCAAAGTCATTTGCATATCAAAAGGTAACATGGCTTTTCACTTGCTAGAGGTAATTCTCAATGCTCTTTCGAAATGACAGACTATCCCGGTTCTAAATAATACGCTGAACAGAATTTCAGTGGTAATTTTTTCTCCTTCAGGAAAGCAGCTCTTCTTGAAAATGATAATGCTGGTTTGCAAATGTTACTAAAAACGAATGAAAAAAAATTGAAAGCAAACAAACAAAACCGAGTAGATTTCTCCTGAAGCTCCAAATGGGATATCTTTTAAAACACGCTATGCATGTTGTCACTTCAACATAATTTTTAAAAAAACTGGGTAATTTACAGTAATCAGAGTAAAGAGACATCAAAGCACTTCTGGGACAAATTCACTTAACCAGAAGTTAAGAAGTCAGCTTTTCTCTGTGACCATGTCTCTGCCTGATGCCCAATAAATTTCCCAGTCCTCAGGACATTGGCTTAACTTGCAACAATGTAGCTAGAATTTGTGCTTAAGGAAGTGAAACCCTGTGAGAGAAGCTTCATTTTCCATGTTCTTATTCTTTTCTCACACCTCTGTATCCACAGAAGGACCAGGAGGGGACTGCACTTAGCCTCTTGTAACCAATGTGCTCTAATATCTAAACAAACAGAAATCAAAGGCCAAGTCAACTTTATGAAATGTCCATGGTTATATCAAGAGCTATTTACTCAGCCAGTGATAGATTGTACCTTGCTGTTTGGCAAAACAATACTAATAGAGCCCCAATCAATAAAATATCACTCTTTCACCCTTCACACACACATCTATTTATGGCAATGCAAACAAACCAAATCTCTGCAATCTGACTTTAAATAATCTATAAAGAATTTACAGATTATCTATGGCAGGAAATCACAGCACTATAAGGTTGAGAC
Organism: Hydrochoerus hydrochaeris; assembly: GCA_004027455.1. Classification (NCBI taxonomy): domain Eukaryota; kingdom Metazoa; phylum Chordata; class Mammalia; order Rodentia; family Hydrochaeridae; genus Hydrochoerus; species Hydrochoerus hydrochaeris. The sequence goes on along the minus strand of PVLA01002249.1, from coordinate 35,567 downwards.
TTTGGCAACTGTATAGTCCCAACTGTATACGTTACCCTTTTATTTCTTTAATTTTTTTACTGACACTTATAATGCCTATACATATGTATGGAGTAGTGTTGATTTTGATTCATGTGAGCACCGTGTAATGACAGGACTAGAGTAATTACCATGTGCAAATAGGAATCAACCTAAATTTTCATCAACAGCTGAATGGATAAAGAAAATTGGGCATGAATAACTATTTGGCCACAAAATTTAAGGTTATCACTGGTGACAATCACTGGTGACAAGAGGGGTGCTCTTGGAGTACGTTATGTTTAGAGAAATACACTGTACCCGGAAACACTAGCACCGAGAACATGATCTAGCTCATATGTAGGATTTAAAGAGTTGACCTCAGAGAGGTTCAGAGCAGGTGGTGGGTTCCAGCGACCAGGGTTCCTGAGAGTGACTTGCAGGGATGGGGCTTGGTCAGCGGGTTACAGGCAGACTAACCAGGAAGTCTTGGTGTACGGTTACTTTTTGCACAGTGGCGGGACTACAGGTGACAATAGTGTGCTGTGTATTTCAGAATGGTACAGGAAGGGCATTGAAAGCTTTCAGTGCGATGCAAAGATAAAGAATTGAGATGATAGATATGTTCAACCTGATTTAAACACTGCCCAAGGCCGGGGATTTAGCTTAGTGACATAAGTGCCTGTCTGGCAAGTGCGAGGTCGTGAGTTTGATCCCTGGTACCAAAAATAAAAAAATAAAATAAATAAAAAATAAACACTGCCCAATGTACAGCTGCATTAAAGCATTCCGAACCATGTTATGTGTAATTTTTGCATAACTAAGTAGACAATGTGCAACTTTCGTGTTTTTATGCATTTGTAAAATGCATTACACATTTTAGAAAGGTAGATGCTTCAAGAGGTAAGGAATTTCTGAGGTCTGACTTACAAAACACTTGTTTTATGTCCTGCCAGGGCATCTGTCTGCTGTGTGCTCCTCTGATTCTTGGCAGTGAACCGTGGGTGTGGAGATGGGTGATGTATGCTCCCCTCTCTGTGGGCTGGGACAGAGTTCGGGTCCCTGCACTCGGACCTCCTGGCCTTGTGAATGTATAGACCTCAACATGTGCAAATGTAAATGTTGGCCAATGACATGGTTCCTTTCTTTTTTCTTTCTTTTTTTTTAACCATACTTCCAAATGTGTACATGAAAATGACAGCTGTCTATGTGGTGGCCCTGCTGCTCGTGGAGAAGGCATTGGGGTGTCTTCATGGCCCTGCTGCTCCATGGAGCCCTCTCCAATTATTTTGAAAGTCAAAGCCAGAACTCCAGCATTTATACTTTAATAACGAGACATGCTTTTATTAGTGAGTGTCTGTGACACAAGGTGGTCGCAGCCCTTGGGTTGAATGGGTCCCTGTCACTCCTTGATCTCTTTCTATCTGTTGCTTCTTCTCTCCCCTCTCTTCCTCCCTAAAGCCCCGTCATCTTCCCCAAGTTAAGGAGTAAATTAAAGGGGGGATGGGAGGACACAAGGAACATGTTTTGATCAACAAAAATTACCGTTCAAGACAGCAACTAAATAATCATCACTCTTTGGTTTTACTATAATATGAAAACTACTTTCAAAATGTGGCAAACATAGCCAAAAGAGTACCACTGATGCCAGCAGGTATCCCAAACACAAAAGGCCAGTCCCTCGTTGGAAGTTCCTACTACAGAGAGAGCGGAGATGGCCTGCAGGTCCCGGGTCCCATGCAGAGGCAAGGAGGTGGCTCAGCCTGTGTGCAGACCTGCAGAGAAATCAGGAAGCCCGGTGGTCTGTGTCCTTCAGGACAAACCACACTGTCCTTGCTGACGACACAGTGAGGGAGAACTCATTTTGCTTGATTATACACAGCCAGCAGTGTTACAAATATTTCATTAGTTCCTTTGCATTTTTAGGCAGCAACCCAGGATAAATCTCTTTCTCCCTCTCTCCCCCTCACTCCCTCCTTCCCATTCTCTTGACTTTCCACAATTCCTCCATCAAAGATTTAGCAAAATAAAATTCCCACAGGCCCAGAAAGTCATTATGCACATTTTCCCCCTCCACCTTCCATATCCCAGGCTTAAACTGTGAAATCCGCAGGTGACTAACCACACAACAAAGCCTCACTGAGGTAGGCATTCATACCTCACACACATCTGCCATGCACTGTCTCCACTGTCCACAGATGTCCACACACATCTGTCCCATGCACTGCAGCCAAGATTTATAAGCATCTATAACAGAAGGAAAGCATTTCTAGTGCTCTTCAGAATGACGCTCTTTTTACATTTCTCTTGTGTCTATCTATCCATCCTTATGGATGCGCACACGCACACACACACACACACAGCTTGCCTCGCCTCATCTCATGTCATGAGTGTGGCTGTACCTCTGCCTCCTTGGACTGTTCAGGGCTCTGTATGGCCTTCTGGTGCTGGTCTCTGGGGAAGGAAGTGTAGATGTGGATGGGCCGGAAGATTCTGGCCTGGCGACATCTGACGAGCTTCTTTCGCGATTCTCTTCAGCCTCGCTGGTCCTCTCGTACCCTCAGCACTGTCTGAGGGACCCATGTCTCCAGCACCACCCTGAAACCATCCTCGTCACGCACGATGTTCTCAAAACTATTGATCCTCTCACACCCTCTGCCCTTACCTCATCCTTTAAGAATTCTTCTTCACCATGTCTTCAAAAATAATATGTACGTGTCAATGTATTTTGAATAATTCAAAGTAAGCAACACATTCAAGGTGCACAAGAGAATGAATCAAATACCCTCATATTATGAATTCTCTAGAGAAATCAAGCCTAGAGAAGTAACAAGGAAAGAAGAAAACTGATAATAAGCTTAACAAAAGCCCCACAAAACCCAGGTGTAGAAATTCCATTGACAGATCACAATTAGTGCAGCTTTTTTTTAACATTAACACCTGACTTCAGAGAGGCTTTGCATACAAATAAGTCTTGTGTTTATTTTTAGAAAGAGAATAATTGGTCTGTTGACCCCAAATTCATCTCCTGTCTTTGAATGTTTTATTTTTAAAGAAATAGCTGTCATTTAGAAGTAAAGGAATGCTGTTGAGTAACAAGTTTGGATATACAGATGCGTGTCTTTTGACATGAAGAGAATTTCTGGAGAGTTTTTAATTTTTGTTGTTGTTGTTTTTGTCATTGTTGGCCATGCTGTGGAGGGAGGGACAGTGAGACTTTCTAAAGACAATGATGGCCAACACGAAGGGAACCAGCCCGGACCTCAGGAACCAGGGCACCTGTTCCTGGACTCCCTCTCTCGGCTCGCCTCACTGAGAGGAATGGCTGTGTAGGCCGTTTCCAAAGTCATTTAAGCTCCTCTCTCTACCACGATGCATATTCCAAAGATCTTCTTGGTGGCTGATCAGTCTACACGGTCACCGCTGAGCTCCCCACCCACCCCAGCTTCTCTCCTCTCCACTCCAGCCACCCAACCTGGCCCCCTGCCATCCGATTGCTGGAACCTCACAGCTGTCACACTGCACCTTGCTGAAACTCTTTTCTATTTCCTCATTAAGAAGAATAACATAAAGGCAAATTTAGACCACTTTATTGCAAATCTACTGGCTATTTGCCTAACATTTTAATTTCCGCATGTATCATATACTCTTGTTTTACAAGGTCTGTCTCATATTGTTTTAGATACTATCATATTTAGAGCATTACATAGGAATTAATGTTATTTTAAAAGAATTAAAGAATATTAACCTCTAGGTTTTTAGTGAAATCCTCTAGAATCACAGGACTGGCTCCATAGGAGAATGTTTCCTGGTCACTCGAGGACCCTTCACTGCCCACACGGAGCACATTCAGTAAAGCACCACTGGAAGGAGGGCGGGGCAGGTTGTGACTAAATGCTACCTTCCCCTCCCCCTTTAATGATCTTCATAGGACCTGGGAGGAAAAAACTAAGACTTGAACACATCCAAACACAAACTGGTTTCCGACACACATGGCACGCAACAGAAGTTTGGAGAAAGAATAAAATTGCAAAGCTTGAATCAATGTAAATCAAATATTTGGGATGGTGGAAATTTAGTTCTTTTTTTTTTTTTTTTTTTGCTAGTTTATCTTGAAAATTTTGCTATGAGATGAGGCCTTACCAAGCCCCTTAGACACCCAGGAGGGGCTCATGCTTGGGATTCTCTTGCTTCAGCCACCCACAGTGGTGAGATGACAACTGACGACTGCCTGCCGCTCCCAGCGCAAGGTGGACTAATGAAATTTAAACAAGCAGAGAAGGGGAAGATTACAAAGGGGGAGGCGAGTAAGGAAACACACACACAGTTTCTTTTTACCTTTTCAGGTAGAGGAACATCATGGAGAATAGGGCAAGAATGAAAAAGTTGAGAGATTCTCAGGGAGAAGAAGAGAAGCAGATGCAAGGTGTAGCAGTTGACCTGTTCCGTGTCTCCAGGAAACATGTGCTTAGGGAGGAAAGACATGGAATGGCCATGAGACCTAGCAAGGGAGTCACGGTTAAGGAAGGAAACTGTTTCAGGGGAAATAAGACCGGGAAATGGGTAGGAGAACAAAATTACAACTGCACAACCAGTACCTGCTGCAGTTGACTTTTTTCTGAATTTATCCAAATCACAGTCATTAGTACATAGAAGAGATAATTATTTGTCTGGGCCTGGTGTGAATGTATAAATATCCTAACAACTAATTTCTGCAAACTGTTGAGCTCCTAGACTTGCAAACATTTGCAGAGTCAAGTTCTGTCACGCACTGACATTTGGCACTTGTGGCCAGTGAAAGTGTCTAACGCGTTCTTTGTGCTCAGCTCTCTCCCTCCTGCCAGTGTGTCCTTCAGCAGGTCGCTTCACTTCGTGAATTTTGGTTCCTCACTTGGGGAAAGTGGCATGGCCATCGTGAGTTTGTTTGGTGGGTTGAGCATAGCAGGGGACAGAAATACCACACTGTGACGAACACTTGACTGAGAATGAAAGTTCACTGGAAAGTCACGGGCATAGGCTGGGGGGTGGGGGTGCACACCCAAGCGCTTTGGGAGGCTGAGGCAGGAGGAGAGAAAAATCAAGCCCAGCCTGAGCCACTTAGTGCCCTAGCAAGACCCTGTCTCAAAAACTACAACTAAGCAAGTCTGGGGATGTAGCTCAGTGCAAAAGTCCTGGGTTCAACCTCTACTACCAAAACAAAAAAGTAGAGGCCAGGACCGTGGCCAGTGGGTTGGCCAATTAGAATATCGTGATTCTTCAGGGAAAAAGGGCTGCAAATTGAGAACTGAAAATTATCCTACGCTAATTTGAGCCCCTTCTAAAAACGTTTTACTACTGACTGGTGTATTTGGCCTGGAGTACTTGAGACTTAGAGCACATGGTTAACCTCAGGAGGCCACTAGCTTACACCAACCCCTTCCCCAAGGCTATGTAGGATGATACCGAGACCCACAGACCCCCCCACTCTGCTATACCTTGCCGACCAGCTGGTTTCGGCAATGCCGTTGGTAAATGCATTGATCCCTGACTTTCTTTTTTTCTGAAGTTAAAAAGTTGGTGTAATCTCTTCCACGATGGAGTCTATTATTTAGCATAACCTGAGCCCCTGCTCTCTGCCCTCGGTCATTCATATTTGGCTCAAACTATCTCCATTACTTCTACGGCAAGAGCTCTAACTTGCACAGAGGGCTGCTAATTTACGTTCATTGTGATTATTAGTAGTAGCTCAAAGCAAAACTTGATCAATGATGCAGCTGACTGGCTTCAACAAGGAACAGTATCCCTTCACCCATTTACCCGCTGTAGCTCACCTAGTGAGTAAACACAGAAGCCCACATCAACCTAAGAGATGGTTAGGAAGGAAAACCCAGCCCTGTCCAGGGAAGCAGTGTTGGCAGGTGGCTCACTTGTACAGTGCCAGGGGAAGCACAAAGCAGAAGGGCAATTGTGTGCCTCGTCCGGGACACAAAAGCACAGACTGTCTCTGGACCACACGGTTGCATTATTGAATCCATTACCCGGTATAACTTCATCCAGAATCAAAGTTGCCAAACAAGAAACAAACTGGAGTGAAATGCGGGTGAGTGTACCCAAGCCTCTATCTACTGAAAGAAAGCTTTTAAACAAACACACAAGTGTCTGGAAATATCTGTGCCAATTCTGTAGAACTTGCAAGATGGAACCAAACATTTCTTCAGTGCACATTATGGAAAAAGATTGATTTGTAGCAGCCCAGAATAGACACTGACAGAGGAGACTCTGCATTTAACCATTTACTTTCAAGACTAGATGCTGTAGGATAAATTCTTTCCATTATTTCTAACTCCAGCTTAATGTAGTCTCTCTAACTCAGTGATAGTTTTACTGCTGTTTTATCACACTCCATTTGTTTTGCTTTCTGAGTATTTTTTTTTTTTGCAACAATAGGAGCTTCTTTTTAATTCTTCTCACACACTTCTTGGGTGGTGAGGAGAAATATATCTTACAGCATTCAGTATTTACATCAGCCTTAATATCACAATTGACTTGATTAGTAACGGGTGTATTTTCATTTTACTATTTTCCATTTTTTTAATATTTCTTACTGTCGTATTGTATACAAATCTTATTCTTTTTCCTACTTAGAAATACATTATCTATGAAGTAAAATACTTATTAAGAGATTTTCATTTCTTAAATAGAAAAATTTACCCATTATGTAATTGTTCCACTTTTTAGATTTTTTTTTTTGCTATTTTTCATATATGCAAACACTGAAACTATAATCAAAGCACAACCCCAATCCTTAGACTGCCATTTCAAGGTGTAACCTTGCAAGAAGCAAAAGCTTCCCAGTGGGCTCTACACTGTCCCTGTGCAGTGTAGCAGGAGGGTGTCCCCTGCGCACACAGGCTGCTGTGTCTCTTCCTGCCTTTGAGGAGCAGTCGCTGCACAGAGGCCGCTGCTGCGGCAGGCCCCGCTCTCCCTCCCTGCTGGAGACAGGCTCCCGGGGCAGCCTATGCTGCGCTCGGCATGGGTGATCGGCTCCATCGGGTCTGCTATTTCTGCTGCTCGTTGTACCTTCTGGTGAAGAGTTTTGACCAATGATGGCACCCAAGTATGAGAGTAGACATAGCCTGCAGCAGCGAGTGAGTGGAGAGTATCATCCAGAGCACTGAGATGACAGCCTTTGAGAAGACACCAGTCAGGACCAGGGTGTCTTACTCATGCAGGCTGTGCAGGACACAGAGGGCCGTCTCACTCTCTGCCCACCACCGCCATCTTCCTCACTGCTCCGACATTCACTGGCATTTGACTCCAGGCTTAGAAATTGGCATCTGCCTATCAAAAGCCACCACCTTTAGGGCTGGGGTGCTGGTGAGCAGGAATGCACTTGCTTAGCATATGTGAGGTGCTGGGATTCTTCCTCCATCCACACAGCAGAAGAAAAATAAAAATGGCCACGTTGGACACAAAGGCTAAACTCCAACACGCACACTTTTAACAGATCTTGCCTGCGGTGGCCATAGTGCCTTTGTGACCATAAATGATGTTCCCTGAATTCATCTTTTCTCATAAGTGGCATCTTAAAAATAAACCATTTGTCTCTGGTCGGGTTGTTATGGAAACCAAATGTAGCAATGAATCCATGCATGATGGAACTACGAATGTAAGATGCTGGAAAATATATTTATAGCAGCTGGAGAAAATATATTACTTAGGATAAACATCGACAGGGTGCTTCGCCCTCCCAAGGAAATGGTGCAATTTCCCCACAGGAGCAGATCCTTCTTTGGTTTAACAAGACACACTCCTAACCTGGTTCTTAAGGGAGTGAAGGGCTCCAGTTCCATGGCCACACAGGGCTCTTTCATTCATTTCATCAGTCATTCACATAATCACCAGAGAAAAAGGCATTTATGGGTTGCTGGCTGTGAGCAGGACCCTGGTCAGAGCACGGAGCACGGCCTGGACTGGGGCAGGGGCTGCCCCGTGACCTTGAGCTTTGTAACTTGTGCAGCGCCAGGAGAGGTGAGTGGGTGGAGAGAGGTGAGAGCTGAGTGAAGGGGACCCAGAGCAAGGCCAGGAGGGCGATGACGTGGGAGGCGGGTGAGGCGAGCTACTCCCTTCCGAGTCAGGGGCTGCAGGGGCTGCTGGTGGCTGTTCACAGAGGCGGCAGGAGACTCTGCGGGCAGAGCCAACATAAGGCTCAGAGCCCCGAGGAAGACGGAGACTGATCAGACCGGCACAGGACAGCCCACCGCTGGCCAGAAGGGACAAGAGTGAGCTCCAGAAAGGGGACAGGAATGACATCCGTGTGCAAGAGTCCACACCTACACGGAGGGAAGAATTAGGGACCGCGGAGGCTGAAATCTGGCTTCATACACACACAGAACAAACTGGGGCTCAACCAACAGTGACTGACTGGTTGTTGTTAGAAGAGCTGATGACTCAGGTCAAAGCAAATTATTCTCCAGAACCATGAAAAGACACGTTGTTTCCATGAAAAGGATGATTTCTCAACATAAAATGTTGATGCTGTTGGTGGCTGCACAGATGACTCCTGACCTGTCCTCAGCAGCAGCCCAGGGACCTGCAGGACTTACTCAGATGCCTCTGCTCCTTCACGGGACCAGGCTGCAGGCCTCTGCTTAAGGCTCTTCCGGAACCCCACCCCTGTCTGGGTTCACAAACCCACCTCTCAACAAACTCAACACTCCAGTTCCCCACGTGCCCCAGCCTGATGACACTGACACACCTCTGCATTGGCTCATGTCCCCCTGGTGGACAGCCCTTCTTACTCACCCGACTTTCACTTACGGTCTGTGCTGTGAAACACCACCTAAGAAAATGCCCCAAAGTGGCCATACTATACTCCAGTCTTTCTTTCTGCTTTAGAATTGATAGAGATTTTCTTAGAGTGAGATTGTTTTCTACTCATGCTAACATTCCTAGTACCTGGAAAAAGCAGTTGTACTTAATAAATGTTTCTTGAATATGCAAAGATTGAGAATTGCTATTCAACTTCTATTATAGTTGTTTCAGATCAATCTTGACTATCAAACCAAGCAAACACTTGAAGGGACAAAGGCACACCTTATCTTCAGTACAATTAGAATCTCTGAATGTTTTAAATATTTATCATTTACCTTGCCTTCTTTTTATAATGGCATTGCACTGGGAAGATAAAATGAAATCATTTAAAATTATCATGAGGAGACACTTCTGCCAAAGAAGGAAAAAACAAGTTTACACAGTGTGGAAGGTTACAAACCAATTTTACAAGCCTTGCTCAGCCATTAAGCACAACTGCATTAGTCAGAGGAAGAGAATAAAAAGTACAACTCATCCGTGACACCAGTGCCTGGGGTATACCGAACGCAGGGTGCATGGCTCCAGTGGGCACAGAAATGTGGAATCGAAAAGTCGAGGAAGGGAATTCTAGAGGATAATTTCAAATGAGATATTCTTGATTATCCCATCTTAGCATGTTTTATTTTATTGTGACATAATCTTTTTATAGGACTAGTGACAGCACAGTTATTCTGGCCAACATTCTTGACAGCATTCATCTAATTTCAAGATAATTTCACCACAGTGTACTTCAGCCGCTTTGGGATTGTGGAACAGGAAACTGAAGCAATGATCAATGCACCAGGTTTTGTTTGGAGTTCACGCTCACGCCTCATGGCATGGACATGTGCTTTATTTGCACTATCTCTTCTAAGAATAGTAGTCTGGTGAAAGACATACACTTGGCATTTTTGTGATGCTACTTAACGAGACATTTAGTGAAAAACCCCAAGGTAGATCGGATTCAACAGCACTCACCGACTCCATCTAGACCTTCAGAACTGTACAAGGTCCTGTACAAGGTAGAGAGGTACACAAGGCCTGAGATGGATTTAGAGACTCAGCACTTTAGCTGGAAAAATCAAACAGTGAACTGGAGACCAAACAGAATAAGAACAACAAAGGCTAACAGTGCTTGATTATGAGCCCAAGCCCTTGAATTGAAGCCATTTAGTCCTCTCAATATATATGTGAGGCAGACATCTTTACTATCTCTGTTCACAGACACACTGAAACCTCACAAAGCCTAAGCAGCTTGCCCAAGGTAACACATGAGGAGTGGGCAGAACCATAATCTGGAACGAAAAATCAGACTAGATCCTGAGTTCTTGTCCTTAGAATCAGCGTTCCTAAAATGATGGTCAAGTGCTGGGATCTCAAAGACAAGCACTACATGTGCATAATATTTTTGCCTCTGCAAATTATGTACCATAGAATTAAGAGCACAAAAATGTACATTAGTATCTAAAGAGCAATCCATATCACCAGATCTCACAGAGGCCAGTTTTAATTTGCCAGGTATCTCCAGTTACTTCAGCATCAACAGATTTTCTGTCTGTGCTCTTCCTCCTCCTGGCTTGAGAACTAAGAACACCAAACAGATTCCTCCCTATTCTTCATACAATTTTTAAATCTACACTTCCTGTCTTTCGGTTGAGAATACAGCAAAGCTCAGAACCACTCCTTTCCATGGCCAGGGCTCCACAGCAAACATGGCGCTGGCTGTCCCTCATCCTACAGCTCCTCCTCCCACATGCACTCTTCCTAAATTTGTCAGCACAGATGCTATTGTGGCAATATATTGTCATGAAAAGAAGTGAACACCTGGGTCATTTATAATTTAAACGTTAGTGAGACTTTCAAACCCCAGTGCTTACATTGATCAGTTATTGTCTAAGTCAAGAACCATTAATAGCAGCTAAGAAAAAGAAAAATCCAGCAAAGCCCATCGGGAGCATTTCAATTGCAGGAGTATTTCATGGAGAATAAGACAATTACAGTCTCTGGATGTCTAGCTGTAGGAGTCGAATTCCAGCACCTGTGATCACTCAATGCTGGGCTGGTTTCATTCCTCCATCTCTGCATGACTCATGCTTCCATTTCTCAAGTGCTGGAAAGCAGCAGGGCTCAGACTTCCCTAATTCTGTTCTATGCTGGGGAAAAGTGGGTCACATGGTCTTGATTTAACAGGTTGGAGGCGGATGTACCCACCACCTGGACTTTGTCTGGCTGGTTTAATCATCTTGAGGGTTTTAAGAACCAGTCCTTTTCAGGAGTTTCTATAAGTTACAGCTACTTCATGAAAATGGCAAACCTGATACCCAATCTCAGGTTTCACCAACAAAACCCAAATATTTTAGAGACAGCATTTAGCATCTTATTGTTTTTATTTATGGCTTTCCAGATGACTTCAAGGTGCAGTCTCTGTGACAAGAATTAGCATAGTCCAAGAGCATGCTGTAAGAACAGAATGTCCTCGACACAACTGCAGCTTCACCTGAGCCCTGAACTATTTTCTGGCACACTGAGAGCTGAGTTTTATTGTTCTAGATGTGCACATGAGAGCTGTGGGCAATGACTGCCACCACTTTGGCAATTCTATTTTCTTTTCTTTAAAGAAAAAAAAATGAAACAGAAAGAGGGTAAAAATAATATATAATTTCAAAAAAAACAGTAAGAAATCACTAGTTGATAATTACATATTTTCCTCTTAGAAGTAGTTGTTCAAGTTATAAAAGTAAAGCAAACAAAGTGGACATTCAAACAGTGAGACTGCAATCAGTTCTGTTCATCTATCCAACAAAAACTTAGTAATAAGATCATCAATCCTACACACTTAAACATACATGCAGTTATATCCTTTAGGATACTTTCTTTTCCTCTTTTTTTTACAATAACTATAATCAATTCTCATAAACTGTTTAAAAGTTCTACACATGTATAACTTCCTATATGCATACCTAGCCTTTCTGTATTAGAGGGAAAAAACAAATCAAAACAAGTCAACAATACAAATTCTTAGAAAAAACATGAAATGAAAAGAACATATAAAACCACAATACTAGGTGATCTATGGTAGTTACTATGATGTCTCTTGTTATTTTCAATAAAATTGTCTATATCGTCAGGCATAGTATAATTAAACATAGCAGTACCTAGCACTATTAATAAAAACCAAACACTGGAGACATTATAGGACTTCAAAGGCAGTTAATAAGCAAACCAGAATGGGTATCCTATTGAATCTTGTCATCTTCAGAGTAGTTGCCTCTATTCTTAGACTTGATACTCTCAAGCATACAAGATTCAAATAAAATCAATCAAGACAAAACAGCGATATATCCAATCTTCTCTGCCTCATCTCTGCTATGCTATTTTTCTGTCCTTGTTGTTTACTTTTCTCCTTCATTTCATTGTCTGCCCTTTTCATTAAGGCCTTTCTGCCATCATTCCTGGATTTTCCTCTCTATCTCTAGAATGTCCTTCACTATTCTTTGCAGGGTTGGATTGGTGGTCACACTCCCCCAGTTCCTCCTTGTTGTGGAAATATCTTGTTTCTCCATTAATTTTGAGAGACAGTTTTGTAGGGTACATCAGTCTGGGTTGGAAGTTATTTTCTTTCAGAGCTTGGAATATTTCGCTCCAAACTTTTCTTGATTTGATAGTTTGCATCAAGAAGTCTGCTGTGATTTTGATGAGTTTTCTTTTATAGGTAATCTGTTTCTTTTCTCTGACTGCTTTTAATATTCTGTTCTTATGATGGATTTCTGGGATCCTGATTATTATATGTCTGGGTGTAGATCTGTTTTGGTTGTAGCTGGCTGGAGTTCTGTATGCCTCATTTATCTGAACTTCACTTCCATTTCCTATGCTTGGGAAGTTTTCCTTAATTATTTCTGTAATAGCCTTTTTATTTCATTTGTATTTTTCCCTGCTTCTTCATTCACATTTTTTATTCTTAAGTTATAAATCCTCTTATTGTCTTCTAGCCTTTGTATTGTTGCTTCCTGGTTCCTTGTTATTTTTAAGAGATCCTTCCTTTCACAATCATACATTGCAAACCTATCTTCAAGTTTTAAGTCTGTCTTTAGTTTCTTTTAAGAAGTTTTGCCAGCTTTCAATGGAGTTTTTAATTTCCTGATACTCTCTTTGGATCTGTTTCATGTATTCTAGATTTTGTTTATATTCTTCATCAAATGCTTCTCTCCTTTCTCTGGGTTCCTCTATTCTTCTTGCGTCTTCTTGAGGAGTGACCAGCATTTCTTTTATAATCTTCTTTTATCTTGCTTCATCTGAGTTAGAATTTCAGATTTAAATTTGTTGATGAGGTCAGGGAAGTATTTCTTTATTTCCGATGAGACCATGTCTAATATTGCATGTTTGCTGCCCTCTGTATTTACCTCTCCTGAACTTATTTTCCCAGGGTCAGTGGTTGAAGGCTTTTTGTTGTTTCTTTGACTTGTCATGTTTCTGGTTTCTTTCAGACAGGTGAATGGTGGAGATCTCAGGACCTTTCATATTGCTTACAGTTTTTCTGAAGAGTACAGGCTAGGGGATTGCTGCCCTCTCCAGTTCGCTGTTGATCTGTGAGGTGCACATAGGGGCAATGTGGGCCATCCCCTCCCCTCTAAGCTGGTCAACCAGTGAGTGTCTTTAGCACGTTAGTCTGTGCCCTGTGGATGTCACAGGTTCGGAATTACCTCATTGCTGGCTATTGGGTTGCTGACCAGGGGCATGGCCCATCCCAAGCAGATCCCACCAATCCGCTTTGGGCCAGGAGCACTGACTGATGCCACTTCAGTTGTCGATTCAAGCCTGTCTGGCCCAACTCCAATACATCATCTAGCTGGTCATCCCATTCTGGGGAACCCAGTTCTCAGCACTCACCAAAGTCCATGCAGCTTAGTTCACCAGTTCCACTTCCTGTTGCAGTGCCTCCTCCTGCCAAGGGTCTCAAGTTCAACCCCCGCTTTCGGCAGGGCTGTGTCAGCTCAATCGTGAGTTGCCCGACTCTAAGACATGCCCAGTACAAGACCCAGCCCTCCATCCATGCTTCTTTTTTTTCTTTTTCTTTTTCCTCCTTTCTTCCTGGGTCATGAGAATTTCTCTCCTTTCATCTGGTCTTCTCCATAGTGTTACATTCTAGTGTCTGAGTTGTTTTTCTCAGAGAGGCTCTATCGTGCGACCTATCAATCTGCCATCTTTTCTTCTCTCTGGTTTATTTTAAAATCAGCAATTCTACTATCACTCAAAGTGGAATTCTCCAGATTCCGTTAACCAAGGGACAATGTCCATGAAAAAGAAAATACATTACAATCTCAATCTAGCCATTGATTGAAGAAATACTTTGTAAACCATTTCTGTGTGTCCAGCAAAAGAGCCAACATTGTGGAGTTTAAGTTTCTGACAAATAAAAGAATCGACCTTGATACCAGTGTATAAGAGAGCCACCGTGGGCGAGTTGTATGCTGTTGAAGGTAACATGGCTGCTTTGTTCATTCAGCTGCATCAGCTCCTGATGGTGATCTGCTCACAGCAACATATATTCCCAGAAGATGTGATGAAGATTTGGCCTGGTGAAATCCCTATTTTATGCATTTTAGAAATGTACTTTGGTTCTGAAAAACAAGAAACCTGCACATCATAGAGGAATATGTTATTTAAAAGACCACAGAGAGCAAAATTAGAAGATTCTCCCCATGCATGGCACAGTAGAGAAGGTCCTGAGGTCCAGACCAGCACTGGACCCAGTGATAGCATCATTATCCGATGCATGACTGCATTGTGTCAGAAGAGTCCTTTTCACTTTGATGAAAGATAGCTGTGTTCTGTTCTTAAATAAGATTGTCTTAGGGAAAAGAGTACACACAGAGACCTCATGTTGGAGTCTCTCCCTTGTCCTAGTGTCACACTGTGGGAATTGGCATGTGGAAGCCGACCGAATATCTCATGAGACACAAAGGCATTTCTCACACCCTCCTTGGCTCCAGAGCAGTCTTTGGTCAGCAGCATGGGCAGCTGAATCTCCTGCGGTATGCCCAGCTGAAAGGGTGGACGGGGCTGATCCACTCACCCAACCTGTGAACGAGGCAACGGCCAGTGCTCCTACTCAGCCTCAGGAAGAGGCTCTACAGGTTGGTCACAACCATCCCTGATAACGCAGTGCCATTATATAGAAGTTACAAGGCGCCAACACTTTTTACTAGTGATTATTGCCAAGAGAGAGGAAGCCAGTAGAATGAAATTAGGAGGACAAACAGAGGCACAGAGGAGTGGAATTTACACGTGGTTACTTGGGGGCAAAAGGAACCAATGAAGTGGGAAGTTGGTTAAGAGGGTAATTTTATTGTCCTCCCTGAGGATTTCTTTATTGCCTATTTTCGAACCTTCATACCATTACTTTTACAATGAAAAATAATACACTGTGAGTTTTAAGAGTGTGAAGGTTCTTTGAACTACAGAGCAGGTAACACAGCCAGATGCCAAAGGGTCACTTGATTTTATCACAAACCTTTCATTGCTCTCCCTGCTTGTGAGTGGCCTTCTGATAACTCAATTCCTGGGCATCATCTAGGGAAACCCCGGTCAGGGAGGGTCTGGCCACCCGACAACTGAAGAAAGAGAGGGCACTGCCCGGAACTGCAGTGTCTCCCACCGCCAGAGTCCAGATTTTAAGGACAGACGTTCACAGCTGCGTAACGGCTTCCACCAGTACTCGGGGCATTGCAATGTACTCAGAATGGCACCTCAGTTATTTCTCTCTTTCAGTACAGCACAGCAGACCAGGATTACTTCGCTCTTTACATTCCTGGATGCTGAGGTTAAAAACTGCACACTGCTAAAGCCAGCCCCACAGCACTGTGAACTCAGGCTGAGCAATTTAGTGACTTAGCATGAACTTGTCTCAAAAAAAAAAAAAAAGAAAAAGAAAGAAAAGAAGAAAGAAAGAAAGAAAGAAAGAAAGAAAGAAAGAAAGAAAGAAAGAAAGAGAAAAAAAAGGAGGCACCTGGGGATGTAGCTCAGTGCAAAGACCCTGAGTTCAACCCACAGTACCACTAACAACAACAACAGTGAAGCCGTCCAATGCTAACAGGCCAGTAATGCAAAGACCAGATTTGAAGCCAAGTCCAATTAACTTCAAGTCATGTGCGCCTTCCACTCAGCCACCACTTGCTCTCAGCTTCTGAGTGAATTCTGGCTGATGTCAGCCTCATAGGGCAGAAATAAACAGCTGTACACAGACAACTTACAGCACAGGCTGCTGTGGCCCTAACTACAGCTCCTTGAGGCCCCACTACGGTGAGGAGAGATGAGGAGGCCAAATCTGATCTTTAAAAAGTTTCCCTCTTCAAACGCTTATGCACCCTGAGACCATCACGTTAAGTAAAATAAACAAGACACAGAGGCCTAAATATTGCATGGTTTCTCTTACCTGAGAAGCCCAAAGTCTAAATAAAGAGCAAAACAAAATATGAGAATAGGACGTATAGGGAGGAGAGAAGTGAAATGAAAACAGAATGAAATGTGTTATGCGCAGGTACCACACGAGGAGTGGAATCATTACGTACTGTTAACATGGACCAGTAAGAGATGAAAATACCCTAGAACCTCAGCTCAGGTCACTCACTGTCTTTGCCCCGTCCAGTTTTCTGGCCACTACCATTCCCTCCTGTTTCTGAAACTTACACAAATGGCATCAACCTCTGTTTCCAGTGGCATCTGCCTTCCCATGGGGAGTACCAGGTGCTCACTCAACCCTACTGCTTTATTCTCTTGTAGGAATCTACGAGGACATACTGTGCTTCTTTCTCCACCAGGATGGGCCCGTAGACCCTCAGGTCTGGGGCTGCTGCTGCACATGTAAGTCTCTGTCAGTATGCAGCGAAGTCTCAGCTGCATGTTTGCCCCATCAGGTAGTTTGCCAAGATTTGCCCAGTGGTTTTTGAAATGGATGGCTCCAGTTTAGAACTCCATGAGAAATTATAGTTGTGCCACAGCCCACCAACACTTAGGATTGTCGTTCTCATTTTAGCCCGTCTAGCATCTATTTCTGTAAGTATAGTAGGCAGAGCAATGCTCACCCCACCAAAGGTGCCCATGGGCTAATCCCCAGAATGGGCGGTGATGCTACATTACATAGCAACAAGGACTCAAGGCTGCAGAGGGGAGGAAGGCCGACACTCAGCTGATGCTAGGGAAAGTGTGGTATGTGATCCACATGGGATCACCTAAGTCCCCAGGGTCCTCAAAATCATAACAGGGAGAAGACAAAGAGAGAACAAGACTAAATGATGGAGCTTCAGAGAAAGGCTGTGTGTCTCTCTATTAATGATGAAATGAATAGCATCAGTTTTTCCAATAATTGAGATTTGAGAGTGCTTTCATTTTCATGGAAAAGTAAAGCAGATTTCGTGCAGGAGAATCCCATCTACACCCCTGTATACCAATTTTCTCCTGTCCTCATTTGACAGTAGTATATTTGTTACAACTGAGGAACCAGTACTGATACATGATTACTCACTAAACGCAATGGTTTACACTTTGGTTCACTCAGCTGTACAATTCTGGGGGATTTGCTAAATGCATAACATGCATCTGCTATGCACTACCACACAGAATAATCTGCACTAAGTGTCCCTGGACACCCTCGCTTTACCCTTCCCTCTTTCCAAACCAAAGGCCACCCTGACTTTCTTCCTGTCTCTATAATTTTTCTTTTCTAGAATGTCTTGTACTTGGAATCAGAACTTTCGTACTGGCTTCCTGCCCTTAGTGCTATTTATCGAGTGCCTATTTCTTTTAGAAGCATGATAGCTCCTCTTTCCTCATCCTGAATAACCCTCCACTACACAGGTGGGTCATCTGTCGCTCACCTACTGGAGAGCATCTTCATGCCGGCAATTTTGAATGAGCCTATTCTAAGTGTGCGTACACTTGTATGCTTTCAGTTTACTCACATAAACACGGATGTGACTCTGTGCTGGGTTACATGCAGGAACACCTGTAGCTTTGTGGAAACCACCAGCGCACATTCCAACATGGCAGCGCCACTTTGCATTCGCTCCCAGCAGCAGGGAGGGGGAGCTGTTGCTCTGTGTGCTTGTCAGCATTTGGGGCTCCTGGTGTGAGAGCTTAGCCTTTGGCCTATGGGGCAGGGGAGCTTCTTCCTGATTTATTTGCATTTCCCTAGTGACACAGGATACTGAGCATCTTTTGGAGCTTCCTGTCACAGGAGTATTGGCCATCTGAGTGTCTGCTTTCATGAGGAACCTGTTCAGATCTTTCGCCCATGTTTTCATGAGGTTCTTTTCCTAGTGCTAAGTTTTTGAGAGTTCTTTGTATATTTTGAATAAACTCTTTCCTCGGATCTATGTTTTACAAATATTTTTTTCCCAAACTGTGGCTTTGTTTTTTCACTTCCATAACAATTTTCAAACATTACAAATGGTATTGCTGGCTATGCTATGAAGCAGCTCTGTTACCACCCTAAACTCACAATAGGGGGGGAGCTGGACTCCTCCCTGTTCCTGTGGGTGCGCAGATCCTCACGGGGGCATCTGGAATCTTGACGTTGACAGCTGGAGACGAGAGCACCAAGAACAGAGCTGAATCCTATTTCCACTGATACTGTGCTTAAAGAACTCTCTGAGTTTTACAGGTAATAGCAAAACTTACAGTTGGCATCTTAAACGCCCTGGCTACACAGTACTGTGTTTTTATTCAGCATCGTTTGGTTAAATGACTACACCAGGTGTTGTGCTTATCAGGCATTTACATGTAAGTCCTGCTGTGCAGGGCTGATCCTGTCACATAAATTGACTCTCCCATTAGCATATTTATTCAACACTTGCATATGTGCCTGTATTCGGTTATATTTTTATGCAAATAAAACTTCTCATAGAAAAAATCAGTCGCAGAAACTCCACTATGCATCCAGAAGAACTGTTTTAGAATGTCACGGTCTTGTTAAACAGAATGAAGATGGGCGGCCGTGCCGTGAGGGAGCCGGCACGGCGGGTGTGGTACTTTGCACAAACGCACTCTGCGTGTCTATCAGTGTTCTCCTGTTTTGGAGAAATGATTTGCTTCTGTGCGTGGGGGCAGGGAATTCCCCAAAATAAACAAATCCCCATGAGACAGCATTCAGATAGCCTATTCCGTGACTACAAAGAGAAGTCCTGCAGATCCAGGTATTAAACAGAGATGTAGAAGATAGATGGCCACTGGAAGGAACATTAATTACCTCTGAAAGGGGTACAGATTTCTGTGAGCTCATCTCATCTCCGGAGTCGGAACAACCCACACCTCACCTCCAGGACCGCAGGGCCTTGCAAGAGGGGCCAAGGCACCTGCTTCCCACATCGGCCTCTGCGGAGCTTTTCCCAGAGCTGCGCATTGGTGGTCACCAGCCTGTGAGTGAGACAGGCTCTCTAACAAAGCAAAGTCTCGGGAGAGAGGAGGGAGGGCAGGAAGGAAGGGGACCTCTCACCAGCTCAGGGGCGGGCATCCTGCAGGTCACCCGTGGAGAGCGAAGGTAATTTTAAACTTGAACACCTCCCATCCTAATGAACTGGAGATCATAGACCAGAAGACATAATGTGATTTTAAAAAAATACTACATCAGTACAATCAGCTCTGAGAGTCGCTTTATAAAGCTTCCTCGGCACTGACTTCAGTTTAGATGCAGAACTCACTTCAACTTCCAACTCCGGTGCTGGGAGTTAGAGAGTATTTGTCTGTCGCTTGGTCTGGTTCTTCAGGTGATTCTCTTAGACTCTTGGGCACACGGGTCTCATCTTCACAAAGCAATGACCAGACGTCCTGGTGATTGAAAGCTCTTTTAAACTTCTGTGATTCCAAGTCGGATGTGATGACATGGCTATGTTTACAGTTCTGACCTTTGTTATAAAGCATTTTTAGAATGTTATTTATGAATATGTGTTTGCAATACATAATAATTGCAGCCTTTCAGGGGAATCGTGGGTGAATACATCACATTTTAAGCTTTTTCAGTCTTCCTTCCTTCCTTCCTTCCTCCTTTTTCTTCCCCTTCTCCTCACCCTTCTCCTTTTCCAAAACATTTGCCTCCCGATTTCCTATCATCTCCCCTTTATTTTACTTACATTTATATTTGGGATTCTCAAATAAGAGAAACCATGCATCAGTTAACCTTCTGTGTCTGACTTATTTCACTTAACATTATGGTCCCCAGATCCAGCCATTTTCCTACAAATGGCTTGAATCCGTCCTCGTTTATGACTGAATCTCTCTCCTCAGTGTACGCACCTCACACCTGCTTCCCCATTCCTCTGCTCTGCACACGATTCTAGGCCATTTCTATAGTTTCGCCAGTGGGAATCGTGATGCTATAAAATGGGTACAAGTATCACCATAATACTCCATCTTCAAACCTTTGGGAACATACCTAAGAGAGGTGATTTCCAGTTTTAGATTTCTGAGGACTTTCAAACTTTAGTTCCATCGTGGTTGTGCTAATTTTAATGTTCCTTACAGGCTTGGTACTGATTAGAAAAATAGTTACAATTCTTTAAATTGAAGATGTATATGTTGAGGTTTTCTTGAAAGCATACCCCATAAACCTGTGAAGTCCCTCCTCCCACAACACTTCAGAGTCACAGAGTTTCATGGTGATAGCTGACATCCCTGGGGACCCTCACCTGGTCCCCTACATCATGCTTAGGAAGAGAGTTTGAATCCTCACCCAGGAAGGAGTCCACCCCCAAGGCCTCACCCCCTTCAGCATCAACTCAAAGTCCTCAGAGTCATCAGCTCAGAGCTCAGGGTTCCCTGCTCCACGCCATGGGGGTCAGGCAGGGTGGGCACTCTCCAGCCTACGGCAGCATTTCTCTGCCATCGTGAACCTGGGAGTGATGGAAAACCCCACCCCCACATACAGTGTTAGGGGGACAGTGGAGTAACAGTTGAAGACGTCTGGTTGATAGCAGACAACCCGGATGTTGGAGGGAACCCCCAGCCCCCGCCGGTTCAGAAACGCACATTTGAGGGGCTAAGAGCACCACAAGTCAGGGTCACAGCGCAAAACCACTTTTTGACAAGATGACCTCATCCGGCTATGGCTCACGTTGATACCAAGAGACACAGACTTTAATGAACTGAAGAGAACACTGTTGATGCCTGGCACAGCATCGGGTGACAGCTGGCGCTGCTCCCCTTTCTGTCCCTCACAGCACAGGGCGTGAGGCTGGGGACCTGCGACACAGGATTCCTGCTTGAGGTTAAAGGACTTTGCAAGTGATGATCATAAAGCAGGAAAACAAGCAAAAACAACCAGGCATCGGACAGGAAAATTAGGGTAACATTTGTTCATTCATTGAACAATGAATGTATGAAGAATTTTCTAGAGGGACCGGGTTTGCTCCTTGTATTTTTAATCTTTATTTAAATTTTTTAAAGATTGTATTAGCACGTGTTTGCAGCCTGTGCGGCGCACAGTCGTCTTGGGAAGTGGGTACCTGGACAGACTTGGTCCTGTCCCTCCCTCCCCTCCCGCCCTCCTCCTCCATTCCCCTCCCCCATTTTTCATTCTTGCCAATTTTATTAACCTCAGCGCATGTAATGACTTGCTGGATTTACACTCCCTGGGGTTGCTGGCTTCCTGTACTTGGCAAATCCCTCTTCTACTCATTCTCCCTCCTCACCCTTTGCCCTTGTTCCCTGGTCCCACTTCACCCACTGTCCCCTTCTAGCCCTCCTTTGTTACTCTCTGTTTGTACTTTGCCTCGCCCAAATGAGAGACGCCACACAGTAATTAAGCTCCTGCGCTTGGTGTATTCACTCCTCACCATGCTTTCTGGGTACACGGGTTTTCCCACAATGCCTCAAAGCTATCACTCTTTGTAGATAAGTATTAGTCTATTATATATTATAGATGCCACATTTTCTTTATCCAATCATCTGCCGGGGGAATTAAGGATTTTTAATGCTTTCCCTGAAACCATACTTGTGGGCAGAGAGCATAAAGTTAGCAAAGAGATTTGTTTCTCTTTGTATTTCCTTCGTAACATTCCAGGGTATCAGTGTTTCCCCACTTGCCCTCCCCTGCCTGTCTCTACGCTGATAGTCACCATCGTTAGCTTGTCAATAAACGCTTTTATTCCTGCAATTACTTTATCGATTATCTACTTTTCCCAGCATAGAAAGCACGAATGATCAGAAGCCCTGGACCATCTCACACCACGGAGGAGCAGCTGGGGTTTGCGGGCTCTGTGCTGTGTGTCCCAGGGGCTGGCAGTAGTTTTTCTTTCATAATTTCAGCTAACAACGTTTCAAGAAAAGGAGGGCTAACAATGTACTATCTACCTCCAATACACACACACCGGGAATAGTTATGACTTACTCCTCACTTGCCTGGAGTTAAGTTACAACAAAAACCAAGAAAGGCTAAGATTGAATGGATGCTATTGAAAAGACAATTGAAAACAATGATGAAAAAGTAGTAAGCTACGCTGGTGTCTATACGGGCTGCTCTCGGTTTGTTTCAAGGCTAGCATAGCTCCTGAGAACTAACTCCACCTGTTTTGTAGACCTCATGAAATTATTTGACAGAATCACTACATTGCATATTTTTCTTGTTGTTGCTATAGAAACTAAAATGTAGTCAGTGTTGGACTGAGTAAAGGATTATGAAGCACCAAGAATGGTTTCCTTTCCCGTGTGGGATTTAAATATCATTGCTGCTCTTAAAAGAATTAAAAGTAGAGAATTTTTAGCTAAGATGATCAAATAATTGGAGTACAATATTTAAGTCCGATAACTGTCTATTATAAAATACCCAACCAAAAAACTCTCATTGATATAAAAGATATTTAAGAAATCCCTAAGTCTCTACACATTTTGTTCTGGTGGCATCTCCTTCCTCTTTCTCCCTGTCACATTTAGACAGTCTTGTCTGTCACTTTTCTGCACACTGAATGATTGTTTCCTATAATTTGTAGAAGACAAAATGTTGGAAATTCAATTTCATTTCAAAATGCCCTTTCTTTACCAAAGAATGGCACCAAGGATAATTGTTAATTAGTGTTAATAATAATAAGAGACATCCTGTCCCCCAGAAGTGGCAATGTGTGCAAGACGTGCCGAGCCACAGGTGTCACACATGTCACCTCACTGGTCCCCTGCCCTTCTCCAACACTCTCAACCACTCTGGTCATCTTTAAGAATAAGCACAGTCCACGGAGTAAATGAAAAAAAAAGTAGAAATAATTTACCATTTTAAAACAAGTACTTTATCGGTTTCATTTTGCAATTTTTTTTCCTAAAGGGAATGCAAGGCTGACTACGTAACATAACTGTGCTCTTCACCACACTGTGTCAGAGAAATAGAACGAGCAAACCCTCTGCCGATGGCTGGGAAGCTTGGTGTCTCTGCCTCCCAGCTGCAGCCTCTCTGCAAACCAGACAACCTGATGCAGCAAGTTCTTCCCTGGATGCGTGAAGATGGTCTCATGTCATCGCACGGCTGGCACAGGCCAGGAGCTCACTCACTTTGTTCCTTACTGTACCCAAAGTTGGGGGAGCCAGGCATGTGGCAGGGATCAGAGAGTAGCAGAAGAAAAGCACAGGCTAGGAAAAATCGATGCAGACTTGTCACCAAAAATATTCTTCAACACAAAGTGTCAAGTGACTGAAAAGCAATCTCTATCCTCGAATTCTACCAAAAGCTATGCTGCTGGGGGGAAGGAAAAGATGAAATAAAGTGGAAATAAGAAGCAAAAAACTAGCCTTGATCAATGAGACCACTATTAGTATGATTAAAATATTATCACTCCATCAAGGACAGCTTTGTTCATCATAAAATGAAAACTCAGTTGCTGACAACAATCTCAATATAACTTGCAGAAATCATAGCACTATGATGAACGTATAAGCAGACTTCTCATTAACATGGCAGCGCACCAATGTTAAATATGATGTTACTTTTACGCTTCTTTTATTAAATTCCTCCATCAGGATGTCAACACCAGTCATCAAATCTGGAAACATAATAATTTAGAAAATGTAAGTAATTATAGAAGTTTTAAATACATGGAGCCCACTTAACTATATGGTGCAACATGAATATCTATTCTGAGGAGAGATGTTCTAAATTAGTATTTCAATTACACAGGATCTCAAGGATCACAGCAGTTAAATTTAAATTCCACTGCATATATACATATGGCCACCTTCTGGCTTATTTTCACTTCTACTTTGGTCACAAACATGAGTAGGATGCAGGTAGCAATGTAGTATTTGGAAGCAAATAGACATTGGAGTTGATAAATATATTTTAAAAGGAATAAATATTGGTATATGTAAACATTAATATTGATTATGATCATAGTTCCTTTTGTGTAAGTAATAAAATATTCAGTCTGATATGAAGAAAATATTGAAGTTTAAATCAGAATCAGAAAATATGCTTTAGCTGTATAAATTAAGCATCCCAATCTCTTTCTGTTGGGGCTTTGTAGCATTCTTCTTGCTGCACTGTGAAAAAGGCTTGTAAAGTCTGTCTATGTCCAGGCAAACGAAGGACAGAGGTGTGGGTTCACCTCCTCTCACTCCAGGACCAAAGCAGATGCTCCACAATCACAGCGTTTCCTCCACCACACTGCTTACTCTTCATTTTATACCTTATTTACTCTTCATTTTATACCTTATTTACTTCGTTTGTAGACTAACAATTGGTGACGCAAAGACCAAATCCGTTTATCTATCATTTTATATCCAGCTGCGAGCAAACAGATACACCTAGCCAAGGCTTCATGGTATTTGAGGGAAGGAGGTGATAACAGATAAAAATGGGGTCAATGCATAAGAGGTAAACTAGGAATTCTGTGTTACAGAAAATGAGTCCTCGATTCACAAAATCCAATTCACCAGGGGATTTTTTTTTTTTTAAGGAGAAACAACCTCTATGAGATTAGCATGGAAAACCATAAGCAAAACTAGACATTTTTAAACATTTGGAAGAACATGACATTCCAAGAAAAACAGTCTATTCTAGTTCACCACACGTAAGCAGACGAAGTGGGTGAGCTTTGATTCTCAGTTCTGTGACTCTTTTCTCCCTTTTGTTTTGTTTGTTCAATAACCAAATCACCACCCATTTTTTCATTTACTTTTTAAGGGAAAACGTAACTGAAAGTTATCAGGTCAGGACCCAGCTCAGAGTGTCCTGCTTGGTGAAGGAGAACATAAGATGACGGAAGAATCGCCCCCTGTTTTACAGGGAAGCAGCACTCCGCAGCCCTCTAATGCAGATAAACCCAGCATGGCCCTCACTGTTCTTGGCACAGAACTGCTTCTCCCATCTAGTCTCCTCATGGGACTTTGAACTCAGGGCCTCAGCCCTTCTCACTTTGTGTTGTGACAGAGGTTTGTGCTCAGCCCGTGAGCTGCTGAGTCTAGGCTGGAACTTCGGATTCTCCTTCCTGCATGCTCAGGTGCTGGGATTAAAGATACGAACTTCTCCTGCCCGACTCATTTTTCTTTTTCAAATTAAAAAGCATGTTCGCCTGTTGGGATATGCCATGCATTCATTCATTTCACGTTTCTGTAGTTCCTCTTAGAGTCCGTCTTCTCATACTGATAGACTGTCCCCAGGTGGGACTTCAGCCCACGCCCAGGCAGAGGAACGGAATCGATGAAAGATGACCTCTGGGATTCCAAATGACAAAACGTGAACTGCACAGCTAGAAACACTCCTGAAGGTATTTTCAAGGTCAGGCTTCCTGGCCTGTCTCAGGACTCCTCATGGACATTCTCCGTCCTTCACCAGCATTAAAGGGGAAAAAGGTGAATAGAAAGAGAAGTTGCCACACACGTAAACCCGCATTCCCAGGTTAAAGGCTGGGTACCCCTCCTCGCTCCACAGTCTGTGCAACCGCGGGGTGGGGGGCCTGCTTGTCCTTGGGACTAGGACAGCCTGCAGCCAGCCAGCAGATGTCGGGTGGTCACTGGGCCACAGGAAGCCAGGAAAGACCCAGGCTCCAGGAGCAGCGGTCAAGGGATTCCGTCCCCTCGGTGCCTGGGCTGAGGCCCTGCACACACCTGCTTCCCAGTGCAGTGAGCAGCAGGCGCCACGAGCTGCCAAACAGCAGGGACCCCACAGAGAGCAAGGGGCAGGTGCCGTGGGCAAGGGGAGCCACTCCGTGATCCCAGTTCCTCTGTGAAAGAGGATCCATGGAGTCTCTTGAAAATGCCGTGGGCAGTTTGGCAAGCAGCACTGTTAACCCCTCGGGCTCAAGATGAAAAGCCATAAATAACAAGCAAAGGAACTAAACACACAAAATTCATGAGGTGGGGACACGCTCTGCATGAGGGTGGCAGGGCCATGTCTCCAGGACCTCCGAGGCCCCAGGAAAAGGTAGAAGAGACCCCCAGGAGAGGTGTACCTGGGATACCAGATTCAGGCCTACTCAAAGCGAGTTATCCATGAAATACATGCAACCAATACCAGTCCAAATCCTGTCCTGGGCTTTGGGGAGCTGTCACCCCTTCTCTGCACACAGTTTCCCCATGTGGCATCCTTTGTTGACATTTTATTGTGTGTCATATCAGGTAGGCACAGGGTGACAAAACCATTTTGGTTATTCCTCCAAAGCACCACCCTCCAAAGTCAACTTTTATGTAACAGTATGGCTTATTTATACAACCAGTTTAAACTGAATATGCACACACAGAATGTAGAGCCACACATAACATGATAAACAGAGAAAGAAAGAACCAGGAAGAAAACAACAAACTGAATGCAGTGTTTCTTTTTCCTATTTGGTGGAAACCTGAGCTCTTCAAAAGCAAGTCAGCACAAGGCTGGCAGGGTCTCCTGCACAGATGCTGGAGAAGCAACACACCTGGCTGGGGCTGAATAACTATCCAACAACGAAAATCCCTGCTAAAAACTGGATACGTGGGGAACAGCGTTGAGAGAGGGCTCCAAAGCAATTTTATGGATTGAATAAGCCAAGAAAAAAAAACTTATTATAATAGTCAGGTAACTGAAAATAAATGGCATTGACCTTTATACCACATTTCCAAAGATTAACCAGGAGAGAGAAAAATGAAAAGGAGAAAAAAAAAGTAGGAGATTCTGCTGAACTACACTATCATCCCCTATTTTGTGTCTTTATAAATGTCAAAACACATGCATATTTTTATCATTGAACTTTAGCCAGTTCTTTTAATGGTTTAAGATAAAAGCACGCTTAAAATAATACCAATTGGGCAGTTCTCAGAAAAGTAAATCCATTATCTTCTCTGAATTTATAAAAAAGGATGCTGACCATTAGTTTGTTAATTATGTATGTGAACCACTGAGACACCGTGTAATTTTTTGTGTTAATCACTAGCTAGTGATGTTTTCATAAAATGACGTATTTTAGCTTCAAACTTTTTCCAGAACTCCAGACACGAGTATGCTGAACTTGAGAACCTACACACCGAAATTCTGCAGGTAAAGCAAATTTTCCCAAAATGGACTCATTCATTTCTGCTCATCAGTCATGCTCAACACCATGAGCAAATAGGAGCTGTTTGGACGGCAGGGAATTGGGATATGTTTTGGGGAGCTGGCATTCTGTAAGTGTGTGTGGGTGTGTGTGTGTGCACACACGCATATTTAGGAGTGAAGGGACTGATCAGTAAAAGGAAAGAAAATTGGCAATAGAAGCTGTGGAGAGATGGTCACATTTTGTTGGTTCTGGGTTTAATACTATGGGTACAAAGTATTTACCAGTCTTCGTGGGACGGTCACCCCTGCATTGCTGACCAGTGAGCAAGACCCAACCCGTGGAGGACGTGTTCCCTTAAACAGGAGCCACTGTTCACCTTTATCTTCCCATCAAAGGACAGCAGCTGACTTTTGCTTTTCCAAAATGATGTGTTCCAACCTCGCCGAACGCCAATAACTGGAACATCAACTCCACGCCTCGCCGGTTGCATTCCTCACCTGTCCGGATTCCCAGCTCACGGTTCCCCTGTCACTCCAGTCCGGAGGGAAGGCCAGGTGCTTGCCCTCCCCTAAGGAAGCGGTGGTTTCAGCAGTAAACTCTGTGTGTACCAAGTGGGAGATGCGTTTGTTTTGCCCTCTTTCTTGAGGCACATGCTTTGAAGCTGTTGTCACTGGCTGACACATGTCAGATGTTTGCCTGTTACTTCTCCCGGGCATTTTGCCCTCTGCCTCCACTTATGCTGCCTGGCAACAGCATACTGATTAATACCTTTTCTTATAAGCTGAATGCATCGGTCCCAAAGACTCTTTATCATTTTCTGGAAGCCTAGTGCCATGTTCTAAAGATGTTTCTAATCATCCCTTGAAATTGTTCTACTTCTGAAAACACAAAACCACAAATTCCCATTGCTTCATGTTGGCACAGACTCAGGTTCCCTTTCTCTAACTATATCCACTCTTCAGTCTCATGGAAGCTTTCTTACCCTGTTTGTGACAGCATAGGTACAAAGCCCTGCTGGAAATGACTCCTTAATCCCACCCTCCCTCCTTTACACCACTAGAGTGATATTTCTGTAACAGGAGAGTGATCAGACCATTTGCTACTCAAACTGATTATGTCTTAAGTCCCCCTGCAGGTCTTCAGTTCCCTCTCACCAAACTGGATCTCCCACCTGTGTTGCCCATCAGCTTCCATGAGCCCCATGACTACAGAGGTGGAACTATTCATAGTTACCCACATGCCCAGTTATGTC
This sequence comes from Hydrochoerus hydrochaeris, assembly GCA_004027455.1. NCBI lineage: Eukaryota > Metazoa > Chordata > Mammalia > Rodentia > Hydrochaeridae > Hydrochoerus > Hydrochoerus hydrochaeris. The sequence goes on along the minus strand of PVLA01002249.1, from coordinate 7,010 downwards.
TCTGCTCCTCTGGGCACCCTCCTGTCATGTGTGTTATTCCCAGTACCCACCCTAATTAGCCAACACGTTCACACACACACACACACACACACACACACTTCTCATCCTAACTCACGCGTGTTCACTTTTTGATAACTCAATGGTATACCTACCTGTCTGGAAAGACAAAACATTTCCTGGGGCAAATCAGCCATCACTCCTTGTCCTACATACAACCTTCTTACATTGTGAGCCTATATTTACTTGTAATCTATTGCGCTAAACTTTTCCCTAACTAGATTGCTGTTGCTTTATTGCTAGAATATTTTGTCTTTGCTTTTTGGTGCTTGGTACCTTCTACATTGTTGGCATAAAGTAAAAAGTTAATGAATTAATGTCTAAAAATACTATCTTCTCTCTTTTTTAACTGTAAAATGAGTTCTAGGGTCCCATCTACCTACACTTTCTGGCCTCCCTGTTTCTCTTCTCCAGATCTGAACATGGGGTGAATCTCTGCCTATTATTAGCAGTGGATTATGCCAACTCAAATCATTCAGGCTGCACTGCTATTTCCAATTCCATCTGTAAAATGGGTACTTTTTATTAGCATGGGAAAACACGCCAGCTTATGTTCACATTCCCATCGGATGCATATGACATACCTGAGGACATAAAGATCACTCTATGCAATGTCCTGTAACAACAGCAACAACAAAAAACAGTCCTGAGTTTTACAAGTGACCAGATGCAGCAAGAGTACAGCTAACTGAATATGAGATGCAAGAAGGAAAAGCTCCCTAACAAATAAGGGCACCAAAGCATAGAATGTCTTACACAAGACATGCCACATAACCCAAGGATTAATTCAATTAGCATTACATAAATGTTCTGTGAAAACTGAATTACCTCCCATCTCACAGTTTGAGATAACATCCTATCATCCATCATCGCTGAGAAAATCATGGGTTCCCCAGCCCAATTCACATTGAGGTAATTATGCCTACCTAATAAGAGATGTCAAAGAATAAATATATTCAGCAACACTAATTTTGTACATATTTTAAGCCTGATACTTAAATGTGTTACAGCTCTAGCAAGAAAAAAAGACAATGAGGAGAAGACAAACAAAAAACTGACATATGTGTCTCTAAATGTTTCCACTCATAAACTCAATCTATGGTTTTATAATTATTGTGCTTCCATTTAAATAGCAGTGTTGCCCCAAAAGACTCATGTAGTGAAGGTTTTATCTGTAATAAATCAAAGCTCGAAGATGAGACCTAATGAGATCATTAGGCCACCAGGATGCTGACCTCATAATAGATTAATCCCTTGATAATGTCACAGCCAAACGGGGCGACATGGGGACCAGTTAGAGGACATAGCTTGCAGGGTTTTGGCCTTAAAGGGTGTAATAACTGGCTCCTCCTTCTTCTCTCTGCTTCCTTGTGACCATGAGGTGAGTGGCTTTCCTCCGCCAGGCCCAGCACCACGACGCTTCTGCTGCCTTGCCACGGTTCTTAGAGTAATGGAAGCAACTCAAACACGGATTGAATCTATGAGCCAGACTCAGTATTTTTCTCCTTACATTATTATGTCCAGACACTTCATCGGAGTGACAGGAAATTCTCTTAACAGTCTGTGGCTTACACATATGGCTACAATCTTTTCAAAAAGGGATATGAAGAATTGATTCACATTTACTTCTGCTCCAAGGAGCCTAGCTCTATGAATCCTCATTAGACACACAGAAGAGAGGGTTTGTGAGGGGTGGAGTGGCTGTTTATAGAGGAAAAGATCTATCATTTTATCAAAATCGAAAGCTTTCTTTGATACTTGGTTGATGTTCTCTGATCTAGCCCTCATAGCCTGTTTCAGTTGAAAACGGATTCCCCAGAGGTCTAGAGATCATAACTTACTCCAGAAAATACACACATGGTCTCCTGGGCAGCAGACTCAGTCCATCGGCAGAGTGGCTCTTCACTTGCAGAATATGAGCCCAGGGTAGACGAGAGCAAACAACCAAGCATGCCATCTACTAGAGCACTGCAGTTTACATAGTAGTCTTTTAACAGTACATATTGAGAGCTTTAATGGTATTTTCTTTCTTAGGGGAAACTAAACCTTGTTACCTATCATTAACTCATACATCAAAAGAAGAATAAGAAAACAAATTTTTATGAAGTGGAGATTGTATTTAGTAGAGAACATCGCACCTTACCAATGTGTTTATGCAGGTGACAAGCGGCCACTCAGACTAATAGGGAAGAAGAGTTAACGCCTTATACCTATCTTTCATTAGGTTCTATGATTTGAAAGATTCTAACAAGTTAGAATTTTTAGCAAATTAAAAATATATAGGAGATAGAAAAAAGGAAACTGCATCTAAGTACATACTCTAAGTGTTAATGATACTATTATTAGTTGTAAAAAGATCCTCTCATTTCATAAAGGCTTAAAGAACATGTATATAATTGAAGCAAATTTAGTTCAAGAAAATTGAGACTATTTTGTCTCAGGATAGTATATTTTGGATAGTGTCTTAAAAGTGAAACCGAAATAAGTCATTTTCAGTTAATAGGGGATTTTAATTTAATTTTTACATTTCTGAATGTTTATATACATTACACTTTAAAGTGTCTCTTATGCAATTTAAGTGAATAAATTAATCTAAATTAACAAAACTTATATACCTTTCCCATATTATGATCTTTAGTATTCATTTTAATTCATTGTTTTTCACTGAAAAACAAATTCCATTGTTTTGACAGTCTCTTGATAATTAGATTTCACACATAAAGTGTACTGTGACATGTTACTCTTGAGTCTTCAGTTGTGTTGGGGATAAGAATGAATTCTAGCTAACATTTCCATAACTTAACACACAAAACCTTTTTCTGGATCTTCAAAGTAAAAAACTCTAAAGTCAAGAGTAACAGGTATTTGTTTTATTTAGTTAATATAGAATTTCATATCTTATATCAGGGTTAAGCCACAATTACTTGTATAAATTCCCAGCCTCACCAGCTTAAGAAATGTATCAAGATCCATTTCAGACGCTTAGGAGACAGTGCAACGTTTTATGATAGACACGCAGAAATCTCGGTTTATTTTTCAAAAGTGTATGACTGCTCAGGCCACCGAGTCTTTGGCTGTCCCTCCACAACACTCTCTGAAGGACACACCTGTGCATGACCCATGATACCCTGAATTCCCAGTAATCTTTATGCAGCTGGTCCCTCCCTCCTTCATACGCCATCCGGGATGTCACAGACCTTTCTGTTCTCTCAGCCTGGGATGCTCCACTCACACTCAGTTCTTCTCAGTTCCTAAACGTCCTCAAGCCTGGACACAGCTCGCCTGACATTCTCTCTCTGACCCCGCCTCTCGGTCCCACCAACCCTGTGGCTTCTGGTATCACACTTCACAGAGGATCCCGAGTGGAACCTCCAGGGTGCAAACCTCCCCCGAAGCCCAAGCGCCTGGGGAGCGTCTGCCCGACTCATGGCCCTGGCCGTCTGCAGACATCACGGAAAGGCCCGCCCGTAGGTCTGCACCAGGCCTGCCTGCCACCTGCAGGGTCCCCTGTTTCAGCGGGTGACAGTCCCCTGCTTCCTGTGTTGAGGAAAGGTCTCCGGACTGTGCCTCTGCTCCTGGCTCCCACGCACCTGTGCACACACCCATGCTGTGGGCTCCAGCATCTACACAGACTCCCAGCTGGACGCTGCTTGCGGCCTCTGACGCCTGGCCTGCACACAGCTCACCACGTGTGGGCTCGCCACGTCACTGGAAAACCATCTCTGCTTGCACTTTTCCTTCCCTTCCTCCATTCTTTCCAGTACAGAAGCGGATACAGCCAGTCAAGTTCCTCTTCTGAATAAAGCCCTCCGTGGCCTCCTCCCGTTGACTCAGGAAAAGTCCCCACGACTCCGAGGCCCCACAAGGGCTTCTCTGAGGGGATCTGAGCTGCCCATCACCACCCCTGCTGATCGTTGAGCTCCTGTCCTGCCAGTCTCAGGAAAGGGCTCTTCTCCTCCCTGTGTGCTCATCTCTAAATCCCAAGTGGCTTTCTACTTAGGAGTTGGCCGCAAAGGCAAAGCCAGGAGTGTAACTCTACCTGGTGCATTTGAAGGAGATGGAAAACCTCCGTCACCCCAACCTCTTAGTCTAGGCTGGAGATTTTCCACACTCGGCCTTCTTTCCCTTGACTCGCCAGGCTTCTCTGCAAACATTACTGCAGTTTTCCAAGAGCATGTTAAGTGCGGGGTTCCTCTGTGCAGCTATTTTTGTCCCCCTTATTTAAGCCCTAAGCTAGCAATTTCGTTTCATCCGCTGATCGCTCAGGAAGAAATGGAGCAATAATTGGAAAGGGAAACGCCAAGTAGAGAGATTTCAGACCTTCAGTGGACGGCGTGGAGTTCAGACAGGGACGCGTGACAGCTTCTGTTAGGACGATAAGCTGTACCTTGCACTCCCTGGGGTTTGTAAGGGAACGATTGGGCCCGCTACGGCTCTGGAATTATCTGATTGTAGAAGACACGGCTCTGCTCTATTTTCCCCCGTGAATCCCGGTAAAATTTATCAGTGTGTTCACATCACTATTATTGAGAACATTTCTAAAGGCATTAGGCACCAGAGAGCTTCCCTGTCACGGTCATGACAGAGTTTTTACTTGTTGTGTTTTGCTTTTCGTTGGTGCATTTATGACAGGGAAGCTTTCAACATCGTAACTGACAGTTCCCACGCTCGCTTTGGCTGCAATCATACCCAAAGACAAACTTGGGGGTATTTCCAAAAATAAACAGTATTTCATGGTGTGCTGATTCTGTGGAAAAGCTATTCCCTCTGCCCTGTAAATTCTAAGGTTGACTTACAGCTTGATGCTTTACTGACAGAAACTTTTTGAACACCTACATGAATTTCAACAGTGACTTATGTTTTATCTCATCTGGTCATGTTACGCTTCATAAGTCTCCTTAAATGCTTTTGAAAATATTGAAAATAAATAATTAAAATGAATAATGATATTAAACTAAGTAAATCAACAATGGTATTTATGTATTTTTCACACATTTCTATGTGTTATTTTAATGTTAGTTTGCTCTCCATTTATCCTGTTCAATAAATGCAGTTTCCTCTGACACAGACACATAACTAAATCACATTTAATGCTGTATTTAATCACCATGTAAGATATGTTCCTAGTTGAGTATGAATTGAACATAAAATTTTGAAAATCCTTCCATCACAACTAAAAACATTGATTAGCCCTAAAAATATGCTATGAGTTAATTTACAAAATTACAGTGTAGAATGAGATCTTATCATGCCCCTAAAAAGTTTATTTCTTTTTGACAAAAATTTCCTCTCCCCTGAAATCCTCATTTTTATATCTAAGTCAAAGGAGAAATTCAAGTCAGTGCTACTTTTTCATTACTTAAACTGAGATGTAGATTTCCATGTTGCCTAATTATTTCATTTAACAGATGATACCTCGCTTTCTGAGCTACCTATGCGAGCATGTAGATGAGATTTTTTTAAAGAGTCTTCCAGCATATTTGAAGGCAAAGTGGATCGGGATGAAGGAGAGGAAAATAATGTTCATGGTTCAGCAAAGCACAGGTTTAAAAGCTGATTCTTCTTCTTCCCTATGGGCAGAAAACCAAGTGTCCTTCCTTAGAGACAAAGAGAATTGAGGTAATTTCTACAGAGATCAGAAAGAAAATCCTTCCTGATAACATAAAATACTATGATTATTTGAAAGCAGTGGTGTCACTTCATGAAACCACTATAAAATGGTAGGAGAGAATTCAAATCTCCTCTAAATAATGCAAATATTGTTTATATTCTGTGATGTCAAAAAACAAAGGAATTTTTTCTTATACTTATCTCTAGATTCTATGTTCTTGTGCCTACACTAACATATTTAGAACTTTAAATGTATGGACACAGGGCTGTGTGAATCAGCATTATTTTTAAGTAGTAATGGAGAATCAAAGAGTTAACTGAAAATTTAGGTGGTTCTAGTAGTTTCTACCTTGCTTTGACATCAGCCCACTTAAAGTTCACTAGAGAAGAATGAACAGCGTGTTACTAAACAAACCACCAACAAAAATAAAAGGAGATGCGCTGCTTTGCATATGTAAGGGAAAAGCAGGCACAGTGCAAGGCAATGACAGCAACTCAGGACCCTCCTGAGCTCTCACCTCCATCTCAACCGTGAAGTGACTCATCTCAAAGGTGGAGCGGCCTGTCCAGGAACAGTGGAGGTGCTGCCTCTGTTTACCTTCCTGTCCTCACCTTCCTTAGGGACGCACTCCGCAGTCACTGATTTCCTGCCTGTCCCACACCTGCAGCGCTAGATCTCCCTGTGGGTTTCCTTCCCTTGGCACAGTGGAGCCGCAGTACACATGTTGCATGTTTCCATTCATCAGGGCCTTCAGGGTTAACGGTGGCCACTGTTTCCTCTTCTTCCCAGCCTCGTTCCAACACCTCTGTGGACAATGAAGGAGCAGCAGCCCTGTCCTCTGATCTCTGAGCTGTGGTCGTGTAGCTTCCACGCCTCCCTGCGCTGTGAGGCTCCGGATATGCGGTACTCTATTATGAATCTAATAGCTTTTCATTTATAATTTAGCTATGGCTCATCTCCAGCCTCAGAGGGATAGCATGGAATTTAATGAGATCGGGTCCAGGGGATGCGATGAACTTCCCAGAAGACAGGCAGAGCGTAAATAGTGCAGTCAGTATTAGAACAGCCTGGGTTCTTACCTTCCAGTAGCAACAGGGTTTGAAAAGCATCAACGGCTTCAAAGTGAGAAATCACCGAGTCACAATAACATGCCTTGCTTTAGTCTTTGATTTTTGTATTGGTAACTATAGGTGCTTTGGGAAAATATAATTATGCAGTACTGATATTGATCTTGGTTTTTATATACTGGTATTTATATACATATTTAGACAATAAAATCTAGTGATCATCTGTTAGGTGTTAAGTAGTAGCCAAAGCCTAGTACAGAAGAAAGGAAGGAAGG